>PVHP010012929.1:0-41947 GCA_004024765.1 Zapus hudsonius
TGATGGTGATGGTGGTGATGGGGATGGTGATGATGGTGGTGGTGATGGTGGTGATGGTGATGATGGTGATGGTGGTGATGGGGATGGTGATGATGGTGGTGGTGATGGTGGTGATGGTGATGATGGTGATGATGGTGATGGTGGTGGTGATGGTGATGATGCTGATGGTGATGATGACAGAGCTTGGTCTGGTAGCTCAGGCCTATATATCAGCTCCTCAGAAGGTTGAGCAGGAGGATTTCAAGATCAAGGCCTATTTGGGCTACAGAGTAGAATATGTTGAAAGCTAATCTGGGTAACTTAGTGAGACCCTGTCTCATTTTTAAAAAAAATAAGGTTAGAGAACACAGAACTCAGTGGCCGAGCACTGCGCAAGGCCCTGGGCTTCATCCCCAGCACCAAATTGAAAAACAAAACATTTAAGACATTCATAAGTCTTTTTCTTCTCTCTTTTCAAAGAAAACTACCAAAATAAAATGCTGTTAAATCAACACTGGAGAAGTTCTTAATTGTGACAAAGTAACAGATTATCCAATCTAAGAAAGGAAAACTTAACTGCATAACATAATGGCAGAAATAAAATACAAATAATTCATTATCTAATCCAACATACAGAACATTTTCTATTCCATATAAAATGCAGCCACCCTTCAGCACAGGTAGGGCAGAGAACAGGCATATGAAAGCATCCATGAGCTCAGAGGTAGAGGCTGGGAATACCTCAGAAAGGCTCTTCAGAGCTAAAACTAGGGTGCCAAACTCAGCAAGCAGGGCTCAGAAAGGAGTCTCCCAAGGTTCAGTGGTGTTTAATATTTATATTTAAAAGCAAATTAAGGACTGTTTAAAGGATGTTTGCAGTAAGAGATTGGATTTACTTTAATTATTTGGTTATTTGTTGTTCCTATAGAGCATTTATTAATCAAATGAAAATATAGCTTTTAATATATTTCATTTCTTGAAAAAAAAGTACAGCTCACTGAATTATTAAGTGGAAACATTTTCTGTGTGCATCAGCATTCCTGTGCTCTTCTCTTGGTGATCCCTAGGGGTTTTCTGGTTTCCAGCTCGAAGCGACCCTCCTGACATGTAGGAGATCTTGGGTAGACTAATCTATCTTTTGGACACACCCACACTCCTTCACAAAGCCCCTGGAGGGTAGGTCCACACTGAGAGGCCAGGTGTCCCCCTTCCCTGAGCATCACTGACACCTGCCAGCCCTGGACCTTTCAGGCAGTCCTGTCTTGGGCATTCCTGATCTTAGAAACCAGAGGCAGTGGTGGAGCCCCTTCCTGTCTCCCAGGGCAGATGTGTGGCCTCTCAGAACAAATTCTTCCCAGCCCTTACTCACTATGCTCTCCTGTGGCACAAAGGAGGGTGCTCACTGACCCTTAACTCCCCTTCTTCTCTGGGTCATTCCTAGCTCCTCTGACTCCCATCCTGGCCAGGATGATATCTGCTCAGGGCTCCTCAGTGGTAGCCAGGACATGACTTGAGGATGAAGGGACAGTCATGGGTACCATCTCAAGATGTGTTCCAGATAGATGTAACATGTATCCCAGGGGTAAGAACATGCAGGGTTCCTTCCCAACTGTCTTCAGTGATGGTGGGACCCAGCCTAGTTTGTCAAAGGGGGTCATCAGGGTGCAGATGGAAGGTAGGTGCTCATCTCCTAAGCTGGCTAGTGTCCAAGAGGGGCAGAGGGGAAGCAGTGGGTGAGAGCAGAGTTAAGCTCTCAGGAGCTCTATTCCAGGCCGCTATTTGGCCCTACTTAACTCACATTTGCTCCCAACTTCCCTCTCTCCTAGGCTCAGCCCCACACACCCTGCACCTTTCTCCCCAGACTTCCCACAGAGAGCCTCATGGTCCCTTGAGCCTTTCTACAGTGAGCTTGGGGCTAGGATTTCTAGTAATTCTACCTTGAATCTCACCTCTCGTCCTCACTCAGGGTTCAGAGGCTTTTCAAGGGTCTTCTTTTCTTCCCAAATGCAGTGGCCATCAGTCTAGAGAAGGAGCCTGTGGTCGCGGTGGGACTGTTCTGTTCTCTGCTCACCTTTTCCCTCCCAGTCACCAGCACCCACTTGCATGGGTGAGCAACGCTGTGGTATCTTTGTGTTTCCCCTTTCACATGGTGGGAGAAAAGGCTTCTGAGGACACCAGTCACTCACATCCACAGGTGGCCATGCTTCCAGAACACACCTCGTTCTCATGGCTGGGTTCCCAGGAGTGCATGTACAAGAACACAGTGCACTGAACTCTGCCCAGGTCTCAGAGCCAGGGCTGAGGGCACGGTGCCCACATGGGTGCTCAACAATCACTTAACCACAGCAGGAGCTTTCTCCCTGCATGGGGTGGGGGGCTGTCTCCACCCAGCTTTAACATTGGACACATACATTCCTGGGTCCTGGGGAGCCTTGCAGTCCCTCTGGACACTTCTCCAACATGGAGTCTCCTGCTTCACACAACACAAGCCCCACTTGTGTGGACAGGAAATGCTGGCTGGGATAGTTTGCACGTTTTCTACCAGAATTGCATGTCAGTATTTCTCATTGGTGTTAAAACTTTCCTTTTTAGCAGACCAAACACAGTTGCCTGAGCATCATACTGTATGTCAATAACAGGAAGGAAAATAAATGTTAAAACATGCTAAATAATTGCCCAACGGTGCTTGTACTAATGACCGGAACTTCTACTATGCTAATTTTTCTCTCCACTTTTAATTACTGATCAATAATACTTTGCAGCTGACATTTAAAAATGCTGAACCACATGTAGGAACACAAACCAAGAGAAAATCTACAATGTGGGACTGAGTTTGTTGAATCAATAAACGTTGCCATTTAACAAACAGTAGCATGTAAACAGTCACCAAGCCTAGCAGGCAGAGAGGGCTGAGCCTGGAGGAGTTAATGATTGGTTAATGTGGGCTGCACCGCTCTGATGGAAGCCCTCTGTTGGGAAAAAAGCCGCCATGGGGCTTTACTGTCTAACCAACCACCCTCACGAGTCACTCCAAGCCAGCCAGAAAACAGGCCCCGAAAACATGTATCTCTGATGGACAGGCAGGAATAGTATTTTCAGGCCTGGGAGGCCTCCTCCCATAAGAGGAATTTTTTTCTCAGAGATCCAAGTCTCTTGCCAATGACTGTAATTGATAGAATCATAATGACATTGGATAAAGCTATGCGATTTTAAGACCGTCTCTCCTGGGTGTATCAATGTTATGCCAATTGTTCATTTGGAATTTAAGGGATTGAAATAATAAAAGGCCCATCTACCTTCGAGACGGAAGAAAGAGACCTTAAACAGCCACACAGACCCCAGGAAAATCAATTTTTGTAGATCACTCTGGGAGAGCACAAGCAATCTTTATTTTTATTATTATTATTAGCAATGATAATAATAAATCTAGATTTAAGTAGCTCAAGCATGTGATTACTGAAATGTCATTTTTGGCACTGGAGGTAGAAGTGGTTTTTCTTGGCCAAGCTGGGGTAGGATCTCTGAGCAGCCATGCATTTACTTACAAAATGGTGGCTTCCTATAGCCTCGAGTCTTTTCTGACCAGCACAGCCTGTAGACCAAGCAGCTTCCTGTGTAACATCTGGCCAATGGAAGCTGAAAGCTTGTGAAAGAAGTTGGTTCCCATACTCCTTTGTTGCTGAGAGGAATGGCTGCCAGGCCATTAACTGCCCATTGTATGATGTGAGCATCTTGTCTACTGAGAGCTGTGAGTTCTCTTGAGTAGATGGAGTTTAACCAAATGTGATTCCAATGAACTGTGGCTGGTCCACTGTCCTGGAGAGTCATTCCTAACCTTGGTGACCCTGGTGACAGGAGGTCTCCCCCTGGTTCCTTCTCCAGACAGTAGAGAAGAGACCACTTGTGGAGCCTAGGAAAAGTGGCCATGGGTTTTCTCAAACTTTCTCACTTCTTTTATAAAGGTGCCAGGAGGGCATGGGCAGATGTCTCAGTGGCTAAAAGTGTTTGGTGAAAGTCTGATGTCCAGAGTTCAGATCCCCAAAACCCACCCACACAAAGCTGATGACGCAAGTGGCATACCCGTCTGTAAGTCCAGAGTCAGGATGTTGCGGTCAGCTTTCTAGTTGCTGCGCAGAAAGAACTCAAACAAAAGCAGCTTGTGGAGGAATGGGTTTATTAGGCTTACGGACTCGAGGGGAGACTCCATTCTGGCAGGGAAAACGATGGCATGAGCAGAGGGGTGGACATCACCTCCGCCACAGCACTGCAAACAGCGGCAGGAAGGTGTGCCAAATACTGGCAAGGGGAAGCTGGCTTGTAACCCCATAAACCTGCCCCCAACAACACAGCTTCATCGAGTTTGTAAAATCCAAACTGCCATCACCAGAACACATTCATTTGTTTGTGGGGGACACCTGGATCAAACCATGACATAGGACAATGGTGAAGCTCCCAGTCCAGCGAGTCTCATTCAGAGCAGCAAAACCAAAAGCAGAGACCCCACCTGGGATAAGGTAGAAAGTGGACACAGACAATCAAAGACTGTCCTCTGACACGTCTGTACCATGGCACACACGGGCCATACAAACACACACACCATACATGTACATGTATACACACAATCACTAAATAACATAAATGTGCCATGAGAAGCCACCCTTGGGTGGACGTCATCAACCAGAGCTTTTTTTTAAAATATATGTTTATTGTCCATAATGAGTTACATTATTTAGTGGGCAAATAATGAGTTGTTATCCCCAATTCCCCAATTCCCCCCCTCTCCATCCCCGATCAGTTGGATATCCTCCTCCGTGGGCTGTCTGTATTAGTCCTTGTGGCAAGGGATCCTGGATATCCTAGTACTCATCCCGGTCTTCCTGGCCCAAGTGTGTTGTTACTGAAGGGTGCCATGCCTCCGGACAGTCTCCCCCACCACGGCTCTCACAATGAGACAGAAACCAAGGATTTTCTACATAAAGACCCCTAAGCTCACAACATTAAAGCAGCCTTAATACTCACCCACCACGACTCAACCAGAGCTTTTGCTCCCAGCCTGTCTTCACTCCAGCTCCAAACACACTCGTTTCCTCCCCTCCCACTGCAGAGCTGATTGAAAATATTAACAATATCACTACCCCCACACCCCTGAGGCCAGAATCTGAAGGCACACATCTGCATTTAAATTGCCCCTCTCTAGGGTAAAAGAAATGAGACCTCAAGGAGAAGAGTGGGGTGCAGAGCTGTTTTGAACCACTGCTTGGTGGGCTCTCCTCAGCTCCAAGTTAGAAGCTGTTTTATTTCTCTTGCAGACTTTCACTAGTGTGTCTTACCTGTAGTATTAATCACTGTCAAAAAATAAATACGCATATGTTTATATGATAGCTAATTTCACAAATTATCCCCCAAATGTATTTCTAAAAGGATGGTGCTAAAAGAAATTCCTTCAGTAAAAAGAAAAGGAACTTCGCTGTGTGGCTTTCAAACGCATGTGCCAGATCAGCCACCACTGTTCCATTGCAAACAGGATGCCTTTGATCATCAGCAAAGGACAATGGACACATGGCCCTTGAAATAGGTCTGCACAGTCCTCTCCCCAAGAGCATCTCCCCTGGAGCCTGCTCTGAAGCTGGCACATCCTAGGGGAAATCACACATCCATCAGCCTACATTTGCTTCTCATTTCTCCAGAAGTGTCTGTGCAGAAGCAAGGAGTGAATTAAGCTCCACAGTGATTTCCCAAGACCTCTGCAAAGCCCTTCCTCCCACTGCCGGCATTCACAGATCCGTGAGTCAGCGTTGCCTTCGCTCCATCTGCCAGGCCTCATTCTTCTACAAACCCAAAATCTCAGCATGCTTCAGAAAGGTAATTATTAACAGCTCTCAACTGTCATTGAGTTGTACAATGGCACCGAGAGAGAGACCCGAGTGCACTGTGCTATCTCTCCCCATCTACCGCACAGTTAAGTGCCTTTGATCTTATCTAATAGTAGATATATAACTGAAATAATCGTCATTTAAATATATTAGGTTGTTTGACATAGGTACTACACACGAGGAAAATCAATACTGATTAGACACTGGCCAGATACAATGTAAACGCATACCACAAAGTCTTTACAAGGCCAGATAACATCTTAGAAATCCCAACCAGAGTCAATAACCATTCATTTTCAAAAGTGGCCACTTGAACTTGTATGTGTGGGTGTGTGCCCTGGAGCCAGGCTGCCCATGGGCGTCGGATCTGAGGTTCAAAGAGGGAAAGAGGTACTTAAACACATCTCACTGTTGGTCAAGGCGTGCGGAACTTTTGAAAACTCAAGTGTTTTTGGGTTAGGGTTAGGTTAAGAAAATCTTTTGGTGTCTTGCTAGTTTGGAGGAAAAGTCTAATGGCAAAGATGGCCACTTAGAGACACAGTTACAATCATGTGTCCACACTCTCTCGATGCAGAGAACTCAATGTCCAGGCTCTGCTCGCTAGCAGAAGCCTTTGAAGCTGACGTTGGATTCCAGCATCAACACGCCTCCGGAGGTAGATGGCAGGAGAGCTGTAGGAACAAGGTTGATTTGCAGAATTGTTTTTTTTTTTCCCCAAGACCAGGGAATACCACTATTTTTATAAAGGCATTTTTACCACTCTGTCATTTTGGGGAAGAAATGTATTTACTTCCATAAAATCTGCCAGGAATCCTGCAACCGAGCCCTATCGTAACATCTGAAAGTTGAACAGTAGGAGACTTTTAAAAGTTGAACACCTAAGAAATGGGTTTGACAAAATGCTCACCCTCAACAAGTCTCTCCTCAGATTGTTCTGGGGGGGGGGGAAGGTGTCATGAATATCATGCTCTGTGCTCTAAGAACAGCCTGAAAGTCACACAAGGATCCTACCTCTCTTTTGCTGTTCTCAGCCATCCCAGAAGGTGACCCTGAGGATATCCATTTCGATGACAGTAAAGGTGGGTCCCTCAGCTGAGAGCCCTTGTAAGGTGCATTTTGAAGAGTATACACTATTCCTCTCCTCACACCCACCAGGACCGAATGCTCAGAAACCTAAGCAAATACTACAGGTATTTGGAGACAAGTCCAGCAAAAGCCAGAATGTCACCATGCTATCCTCTTGCAAATTTGGAAGTGCATGGAAGGACCCCAGCGGCCGCGTCTAGTCCTGCTTCTTCAGGCCTCCAGAGCTGTCAGTCTCTGCGGAAGCTTTCCTCTGTAATCACAGGGATCCGCACTCCATCACCTTCCCCACCCCCATCATTTCATCTAATGGGTTTAAAGGAAAAGGAAATTACTTGTCCTCACAGCCAGCACTTGACATTTTTATGGGTCATTTGTAATGAAGCCATTCTCTGGCTTTAATGGAGACCTTGATTCTGACCACAGTGAATAATTGTCAAAAGGTGATTAATTAAATATTCACCACTCCCCTATAAAATTGATCAACATATTACATTACGCTGCTCCAAAAGTTATTTTATTTCTCCATTCTGCATGCAATTCTATGCATTTAAACAAGCTTTAAACCCAAGTCGTATGAGTTACTGCATATTAATTATACATACACACCGACTAAAGTAAGAGAGAGTGTTCTACACCTTTTGAAACTCCATAAAAACATGGGGCTATGACTCACAACCCTGAGAAGCCCTGTCCCGAATGTGGAGGGCTGTATGATTGCTTTCCATGTGTTCTCAGAGCGGCAAGCTCCGTTAACTTGTGTTAAGTCCTACAAACCTGTAGTTTGAACTGAAATGGATTTCTGAGGCACAGAGCAATATGACTGAGTTTGGAGGGCTATGTAAATCTGGAGGGTTAAATTATCATGTCTGGATGGGACACAGGTGTGTACCTGCTGACCCAGTTCTGCAGTTCCTTGGGCTCCTCTGACTGGGATGGGGACAATGGACAGGGAGGGGAGACCGCAAGATGAAAAATGGCTGAAATAAAAATGAAGCAGAAGCTACATACAATTCGTACGGTGAATCTTTTTGGCTTGGACAAATGGTTGTTTCTCACAGTCTGGGTGACTAAATGGACAATCAGAAAATCTGTCCTTTTTGCTCACAGTTCCCTGGTGACATCTGGATGGGATCTCAGCTGACTAGGGGACAAGTTTGGGTTACAGAACGAGCCCAGAGGCCCAATTTTAAGTGTGAAACTTGACTAAAGAAGGCCTTAGTTATCAAACTAAGATGCATTACATCTTTTATTTTTTTATTTAAGCTTCTTGAGTCAGGGTAGCCCAGGTTGACTTCCAACAACTCACAATCCTCCTGCCTCAGCCTTCTGAGTGCTTGAGAATACTGAGGTATGCCACCACACCCAGCAAATTTTATTGACAAGGAATAGATGTGCAGAATTATGCTTAAAATCTATGGAAATAAATCAGAGGAAATAAGAAATGTGGAAACAAAATAACCCAGTTGGCCATTGCAAAAGTCATTCTGCATTTGCATTGTTGGACCATGAAACAGTGACTCCAGTGTGCCTGGGACAGATGCACAGAGCACCAGGTCAGACTGAGGAGTCGGGAAGACCAGACTTCACAAGTGCAAAAGGCTGGGCCCTTCTGAGCACAGGGAGAACTTTGAACCCAGCCCTCATCTTGGGCTCCTGCTGCTGGCAAAAGTGACCAGCACTGAGCCCAGACATCTGAGGACCTTGCCCAGAGTCTCTGAGAATGCACCCACAGAGCTCCTCGATGTCCTTGGAGGAGACTTTTAAAAGGCGGATTACTGGTTTCATTGAAGTAGTCCATCAACCTCTTCCCCCCCCCCAGACTGTTAAAACATCATTGAGTGAACATAGCAGATAAAAAAAATGATGAGCAAAAAAATAATATTTCAAGTTGAACAAACTTGCTATTTGTAGACCTGATCACATGAATCTGGTGTGGTCGGGATGGTTTCGGCAGCAGCTACAGGAATGAATCCCACAAAGGGACTGAGTTTAATCATCCAATCCCAGACTGTATTGATTTTGGGACTACTTGCAATGACTATATAAATAAGCCATTGCTTTGCCACTGTATCTGCAGCCGGTCATGAACCCAAAACCTTCACAACCTGGTCCAAAGTGAATTATGCCCTGCAGAAATAAATTAATAAAACTAACACAGCCGGGCTTCTCCGCCAACTTATTTTCACGTTTCAAGAGCTTAAAAATATAAAATCAATAATCATTTAGTCATAAGGGTAAATGAAGCAGCATAACATCAAAGTGTACCCTTTAGCCATTCAAGTCATTCCCCGCAATTCATCTCATCAAAAGGCAGCAGTAATCATCCTTTCCACTTGGAGACAAGCTGCCACACAGCTGCCGTATTATCCTACAGTAAACAAGCTGGGAGAAAATATTAAAAATCAATGTCTGCTTCCTTCTATCGGACCAGATGGCATCCATCATAAATCCGCCGGGTAAAGAGTTCGTGGAGTTGGTACCCAGAGTGAGAACCCCAACAGAATTCATGACATAAAACGGAGATATCTACTCGATGGGGAATGCAGGTTGGAGTTCTTCAAAAATGCAGGACTTAACTATTGTGAAAATTTGCTGAAATTATAATTATAGAGGGGGAAAAAATCTATTGTAGCTATAGGGTACTGAGACGAAGTAATTACCAGTACTGTAAAATAAAAATGCAAACAGCAGCTTTCAAGAGCCCCTGCGAGGGACTCCAGTTTGATGTGTTCATTTGATATGTACCTCATCATGCGTGCACTTGCTCTTGGACCATGGTGATCTCCAGCCACTCTAACCAGAGGACCTATGACATTGTCACATGTCACCTTCTCCTCCAAGATGCCCCTGGCTGTTTGGACAGGCTCTCCTCTGTTCCTCACTGCACATGTAAGCAGCAGCTACCTGCTATGTCTGTGACAGGGGAGAAGGGAGACCCCCACACACACACCATGTGCCTTTTACAGTGACAGGTGAACATCCATCCCACGCAGGAGGCCAAGGCCCTGAGATGTGGCAGTTATCATTAAAGGAACTAAAGGTCGGTAATCTCATCCCACATCACATAGCCTCACACTTGAGGATCTGGCTAAATTTTCTTGTTTCTGGAGATGAGGCATTATTGCTATCCTTAATGATGGTCTCATCATCTATTATCAATGCTATCAGGATGTATGTGCACCAAACACGCACACTGTAATTAGCACTTGGAAAACCCCAAATCCCTTGGCCACAGTTCCTTTCAGGAATGGCTGACTGAAGTCTTGGGGATTTCCCTACATTAGGCCCTCTGTACTACATCCTCCTGTCACCTGTGATTCGGCTCAACAGGCATCTCCCTCAGCATTCCCTCCATATTCCCTCCAGAAGACCCATAATTCTGCCTAAAATGGTTCCCTCAAGGGCCCCCACGTAAGTCTCTCTTGGAGCAAATGACTGTTTACAGGGCAATCCATGTTTTCTTTTCCTCATGGTATCACCTCTCTCTTCCTCAGCCTCGGGTGGTGAAATGCCCATCTGCACCTGTGAAGCCCTGAGGGAGCTCCCTGGCCAGCTCCTGAGTGCAGCCCCACGCACCTTTACAAACAGGAACTAAGGAAAGTGAGGTGGTGGCTGGACACTCATCATCGCGAATGTATCGGGGATTTGTGTTGACCCCAGCTTCTTAGCTCATTGCTGGAGATGCATGCTCCCAGTGAGAGAGGCATCACTCCTCACCTCTCTGACATTGCCAAGATGTCATTTTGGGCTTTCTTACTTTTTTTCCATTGCAATTTTCCAACTTCTGTTGCAGTACTGTGGTTAAATCTAGGGTCTGTGTATGTGGCCACTGGGTCACACCCCAGTCCTTATTTTTGTTGTTTTTTTTTTCTTTTTGGTGTTTTTAAAAAATATTTTTATTTAGTTATTTGCAGGCAGAGAGAGATAAAGTGAGACAGACAGAGAGAATGGGTGCACCAGGGCCTCCAGCCGCTGTAAACAACTCCAGATGCATGTGCCACATTGTGTATCTGGCTTTATGTGGGTACTGGGGAGTCGAACCCAGGTTGTTAGGCTTTGGAGGCAAGCACCTTAACCACTTAGCCATCTGTCCAGCCCTAATTTTTGCTGTTTTAACCTAGAAACATGATTGTTTCTTTTCCCAGGAGGTGTGATTTTTACCTTGTTCTCCATACTGGTTGAGTGTGATCTCTTTAAGGCTTCTGGTGGCTAGCTCAGTGAACTCACCATTACCACCAGTTGGACTGTCCTGTTGAGACTGTGGAGGTCGGAGCTCACAGAACCCCAGTGTAGGCTGGCTGTCAGAGCAACTGCTTTCCTAGGAAGTCAGGAACCTTCCTGCTCTCTGTGGCTCTGCACGCCTGTGCTGACCTTACATGGTGTTGGGAGTAAGAAGGAAGTTCTTTTAGTCTAAGGGCAACCTAAACTTGAAACAAAGTGCAATCACCCTACAAGACTGATGTTTCACATATTTCCTACAAAAATAATGCACCTACCTGTATCATTTGTGCCCCTCTGTGCCCACCTGCTTATGTCATCCCTTTGCGTATTTGGAGATTTCCTTCAGGTTAAACAATGATTTGCCCTAGACCTTCATAACAGAGTTACATTGGTATAATTATTCTGTTCTTTGCAATTAACTTTTCTTCCATGGGATTGGCTATCTGAGCTCATGTTAATTGCTTAGTTCAGACTGATCTAAGGAGACCTGAGAGCTGGGATATACTTCCTCAGAAATATGACCTTTGCTTGTACATGATGCTTTATCAAATCACTCGGTGGGTTAGAAATGGGAATTCCTCAGAGAAAGTCATAAAAGAAAGGCACCACTCATTCCTGGTACAAAGCTTCCCTTTCCAGGACGGTTCAAAAGATGTGACATGTCTCACGATTCTTTGATGACGTGTGACCATCTGAGGCAGAGCTCATTCATCAGAGGCGAGCCTTCACCACTCTCCTTAGTTCATGGAGGTGAATACCTTCTCATGAAACGTTCTGTTATGGACACGCTTCTCCGTGGTCATCAAGAAAATGAAGTCTTTAAATCTCTGTGGTTGCTAAGAGACTGGCACTTAATGCTTGAAAATGCTCATATTTATCAGATGTATTATTTTTCCCATGACAGTGAAGACCCTGATATATACCAAAAGGTATAGAAAATGACTTTTATAAAGAGAAAACACATATATATTCTCTCTTCTTTTCTGGAAATGATTTGGTACAAATCTAGTCCCTGGTGAGGTTTCAGCAGATGCATAAAATATGGTTACTCTGTGTGGTGACAATTATTTATTTACACTTAGTAAGGGAATACTTAACAACAGATGGTCTATGTGGTGGGCATCAATCTTCACTTAACACTAAATATGACATGATAAACACCCAGACCTTTATGCTACACAGAGCTTTGAACTAATGTCACATCCTATTTTCCTATAAGGTTTGTTTAGAAGTACTTTCACCTAAATACTTAGGGGGCATGCAGCATTGTCCCACAAATGCACCACAGTGCAAAACAACTTGAGCTGTCTGTCCTTTGAGGAAGGATGCATGGTCTTACAGACATCTCTTCAGAACACCAGCAACTTGTTCTGGATCGTACTGTGAACATGGTGGACACACAGCCAACAGCAGCCCCACCTCCTCCCTGGGACACAGAGATGGAAGGGGAGTACTGCTCTAGGCTTCATGTTTGGGAGAGCCTGATGTGGGAATGTGCTTCCCAGGGAGGGTGTGGAGAAAGAAGCCAGTCATCCAGCAAGAGATGGAAGGTGGAGGGATAGAGAATGGAGGGAAAGCACCCTCAGTGCCTTGAGCTCTGACTTCCAGAACCTTCCTGAGGCTTACTTCATCTCTGCCCTGGAGTTCCTCAAAATGCCTTCATTCTTTAAAACACATTTCCTAATATGTTGTCTTCTAAACCAGATTGGAAAGCACAGGTGAAGTGGACAGGTGGGAAGAATACTGACCACTTCTAAATCTGAGCCCCAAAGAAAAGGAAATGTAAAGAACTCTGTGATCTCTTAAATATATGTAAGAAATAAGTATATTTTTATTTTATATATGTTTGCGATATATGTTTAGGTTTCCCTTAGACTATATTTTGTGATGCTAAACATCCATATATATATATATATATATATATATATATGCATATATATATACAACCTTCATACATACACACAATGTGCCCTGATTTCCTTCCATCACCCTCCTTTGTCCCTTCCTCCATATCCTCCTCTACTAAATCTATTCTTCTTTCTAAATAGTCTCTCTTCTATTTTCATATCCTTTCTTTTCTGGCCACATTCCATGCAAGTCTTGTGAGCCACTGTGAGGTCATGAATGTAAAGGCCACTTTTTGTCTGGAAGACAGGATTCCCAAACACTCTTCATCATCCTTTGGCTTTTCTATTCTTCTCCCCACCTCTTCTGCGATGGTGGCTGAGCCTTGGAAGGTATGACAGGCTGAACATGCCAGTGTCACCTTTCAGCACCTTGATGAGTTTTGAGTCTCTAAAGTGATCACTGCCATCTGAAAAAGATAAGCTTCTCTTAATCAAACGCTTATGGGCTCCCCAGCCAAAGGCTTTGGACTAGGTATTCAGTGCCAGGCATGAACTCACTGCCGTGGAACGATCCTCAAATCCAATTGGAAAGTAGTTGGACCCCTCTTCCCTAGCAAGTCTGCCTCCATTATACTGAGACATTGGGCCTGGCTAGCAGCAGGGCAGCTTGCAAGGCCTAACGATGACTTTCATCCACTGCAGGCTTCATAGCTCTTTCCAGCAGAGTGACAGCTAGTTAGCAGGGAGGAGGCGTCCAGCTCAGGCCCAACTTGATTTCTCAGTGATCTGCAGTCCTAGCATGTGGAGTCTTCAGCAATAGGGTCTGACCATCTCTTTCTGGTGTGCAAGCAAGAGCTAGCCTTGGCATTAACTTGAATTATTTGGAGGCATCAGTGAACTCCTTGACCAGCACCTCATAGGAATGTATCCCATCCCTGGCACTGATTTTTTTTTCTGAAACAATCTATGACTTTGGAGTGCATTATCAGCCATTTCCATAGGTTACTAATGCCCAATGCATATGCTTTTTAAGAATTACCAATGCCGACCCCCAGGGACATCCTTGTCACCTTTGTGGATAGTCAACATTAGAGTCACCTTCAGCAGCAGGTTCAGTAAGTGAACCTGGAAGAGCAACAGACAGTTCTGCTAACCTGGCAATGGCCTCTCAAGGGGGAGATTTATCTGCACACCTCCTGGTAGAGGATGTTGATCTGGGCATGATTCAGATAGTATTATACCTTCCCTTTAGGCATTCTAGAACACACGATCATGTGTTGCTTAACAAGAGAGATCTGTTTTCAGAAATGTGTTATTAGGTGATTCCATGATTGTGGGAACCTTGTAAGCTCTCCTCACATTGACCCAGATGCCAGCCTTCCACTCAGGACAGCTCTATGATACATGCATATAGCATAGCCTGTTTCTCTAAAATGACAAGCTTGAGAGAAATGGTATGATCCTAAGACTTGGCCTTTTTAAGGTATGAGACCATTACCAGAGGATCAAAGCACACTGTTGACAGTAAGCTTTTTTAGTTTTTTATAAGTAGAAAGATGTCTTATTTCTTTTTGAATTTTTTTGTGATGCTAGAGATCAAACCTAGGCCTCATTCCTACCAAGTCTGTGCTCTAGCACAGAGCTTCCTCCCCAGCCCCGGACAGATAAGGAATACATTCCAAAATAATGATGGAAAGCATAGTGATGGAAACGTAAGCCAGGAACATAGTTGTTTCTATGGTAACAAAATAAGGTGTCCTGTGCACATTCATATGCCCCGCACTATCATATGACCAGAAGTTGGGAAGGTCAGTTGACAACAGTTGACAGACACACACAGGAGGGACGCATTGCAGTGCAGATGTGGTGGTGCCTGTAGCACACCAAGAAATGGGAATTTTCAGCTCTGTTACACATTTACAGGACAACTGGCATAGATACAGTCTGTCCTTGATCAAAAATGTCATTAAATTGCTCATCACTTTATACAAAAATGTACTCATGGGGTGCCAAGAAGATTGTCATTGGGTAAAATGTTTACCACACAAGCCTTAGGAACTGAGTTCAGATCCCCAGATACCACATAAAAGGCAGGCATGGTTCTGTGTCCATGGAATCCCAGGATCAGGGAGGCTGAGTCAGGAGGAGCCCTTTGGCTTGTTGGCTAGTTAATCTAGCCAAATCCATAAACTCTTGATTCAGTGAGAGACACTGTCTCAAAAATAAAGTGGAAAGCAATTGAGGAAGACACCAGATCAACCTCTGACTGCCACACATACATCTATGTATACTACACACATACAGACACATATGCATACTACATACACACACATGCACACACATATGCATACTATACATACACACACAGAGTACATTCAGTATATACAGCCACATGTAAGCTTTACTATTTGGTTTATATCATTGAGAAAACACTCAATTTACTATGTTGTGTTTTTCCAATGACTAGTAGAAACCAACCTGAAATCTGAATGGAACTTCTAAAAGTAAAAGCGTCAGTGACTAAAGGGCAAGTTCCCTCAACGGGCTGTGCAAACCACGTGTAGGAGGAAATTGTGGCTGGAAGGACAGAGGAGCCGAGAAGAGGGTGAACAAGCAAAGGAAAACACACCAAGCCAAGGCTACACTGACTCAGAGTGCATGCAGTGCTTAATGCAAATTCTGTGAATATGGTCAAGTAGAAATGTTTGCAACAGAATATTTGAGAACCTTTATTTTGGCAACAAGTTTTGAAATTAAGAAACACACCTTTTGAACAGCACTCTATCCCATACAGATAATATTAAAGAAAGGCTGCAAATAGAAGGATGCACGTGGAAGGACCACTACAAATCCCAACAAGCTATTGCGGATATAATATATATATATATATACTCACTAGTATAGTGAGTACTATATATATATAGTACTCACTATACTAGTAATATATATATATATATATATATATATATATATATATATATATATATATAGTATTCACCATGAAAACAATACAGCAGAGGATGTGGGGGACAGAAACTCAGGGATTGATTGCCAAGCATTCAACACTCTAAGGTAAGCATACTGGCAGTTCCTGAAAGAGGGAAAGGGTCAGGAATATGTTGATGAAACTTTGATGAAACTATAAACACACAAATGCAGGAATGTCACCAAAGTTCAGTCAAGATCAGGGCACAGAATGCCTGAGGGCAGCCAGGGTTAGTGGAAAATGCCATACACGGGGACCAAAGACCAAAGTGACCACGGAGTGCTTATGAGAATTGTGAAAGACAAAAACAGTGAAAAAGAATCTATAAAATGCTATAAAGGAAAACCCAGGGCTTGAGAGATGACTCAGCGGTCAAGGAACTTGCCTCCAGTGCGCAAGGCCCCGGGTTCAATTCCCAGGTCCCACATAAGCCAGACCCACAAGATGGTGGCCCTGGTGCGCTCTCTCTCTCTCTCTCTCTCTCTCTCTCTCTCTCTCTCTCTCTCTCTCTCTCTCTCTGCTTGAAAACGAATAAAAAAAGAAGGAAAACCCAGCCCACAATTCTACATCCAGGCAAATATTTTTTAAATAAGACAAAATAAGGATTTTTCCCCTGATAAATCTGAGAGAATTCACTGCCAGTGGGCATGTACTACAAGAAATGGAGACAGACCAACGATACCCAACACAACCCAAGGCAAAGATCCAGATATACATAAGATCTCAACAACAAAACAGACTCAAAAGTCATCCACTATGACTCAGGGAACTTAGCGGAAGAGATGACAGATAGAATGTAAGAGCCATGGTGGGGGAGAATATCCAGAGACATCACCCCCCCCTCAGCAACAATACACAGTGGGGGAAGAAAAAAAAGAGAAAGAAAAATTGGTTCCCTCTGGTGCAGTTCATAACCCCCTAACCTATGGACAGATCCAGTATGCACACCGAGGAAGGACCCAGTGAGTAGGGGACAGAGAGGAGAGAAACAGGGACACCTTCACAAGATTTGCTCATACAATGTATATACTTATTCATAATAAAGATATTAAAAAAGAAATTTTAATAGCAAAACCATCATACTAAAGTTAAATAACATCAGATGGGAGCTTAAACCTTCAAGAAAAAAACAACTCTAGGAATGGCAGATACATACAGATATAAACATTAAAGCTGTTTGTGTCACTTTTTTTCCTGAGGTAGGGTCTCACCTCTCTACAATAGGGTGACCTGGAATTCACTCTGTAGTCTCAGGGTTGCCTTGGTCTTACAGTGATCCTCCTACCTGTGCCATCCAACTTCTGGGATTAAAGGTGTGTGCCACCATGCCCAGAAGTCACTTAAAATTTAAAAAAAAAATGTACCATCTAAAGCATAAATGAGTCAGTGTTAGGCTTGTATCACAGCTGTATGTGAAAGGCATGAGAGCAAGGGAAAGAGACATATTTGTGGGGTCTCATGGATATACCTAAAGATGATATTCAAAGGTGTAACAATGAATTAACAAAGTATACCATAAACTCTGGAGTCCCTAAAAATAGAAAATGGTGTAGAAAACATACCAATCATGGAGATAAACTTGGATAATAATAATAACTGAATCTCAAGTTCAAAAAGGTACAAAAAGATAGAGAAAGGAAAATAGCACTGGAAAAAGAGCAACATGACTGATTAAACAAAGCCAAACAATAGTTACACTAAGTATAAATGAACTAAAAATGCCAATTAAAATGCAGAAGTTGTTAGACTTGCTAGAGAAGCAGGGCCCAATCTATTCTATTGTGTCTATAAGAAATAATATTCCATAAGAAAACATGGACAGGTTAAAATAAGATGGCAGAAAATGGTATACGATGCCAAGAGTAAACATAAGAACACTGTCTCAGCACCCAAAGGACTTCAGGACTAGGAGCTAATGACACGTAGAGAAGAATATACCAAAGGCAATGTAATCATGATGAAATGGTCAAGTAGTCAAGAAGATATAGCGATGCTAACTTTCCACACACATAACCATGGTATAGTAAATACATGAGGCCATTAGTTGTTCATCAGCAAATAAAGAACACGTGGCGCATACACACAGTGGAATTCTATTCAGTGAAATCATGACATCTGCAGGAAAATGGGAGGAACTAGATATTATTAAGTGAAGTAACCCAAACTCAGAAAAACAGACCCTGAATAGTTTCCCTATGTGCAGGATCTAAATTTAAATTGGTATGTTTTATATGTGTATTTTTAATACTTATAATTAGTTTTATAAATATTGATTTCTATGAGTTTAGGTGTAAATACTTGTTTGCCTATATAAATATGGGTGTGATGTAGGTATAAGTCATGAAACTATAAAGGGGCCTATATGAGGAGAAAAACCGGCCTTGAAGAGGGAGGGGTAAAGAGAGGGCGATAGAACACATGTGAATGAAAGTGGACTAGAGGTACAGGAGAGGAGGGGGCTCAGAATGAGGTGGGAGGCCAAGGAGAAGAGCCATAGAGAATCAACAGCAAAGTATACACAAACATGTCCTGTGAAAATCAGTACATTTTATTTTAATTAAGAAATATAAACTATAACACATAAAGTCTTTTTTTAATGAGTAGAATGAAAGGAGAAATAGATACCTTCACAGCACAGGTGGTTAACACTCCTCTGTCTGCCACAATAGAACAACTGTACAAAAGCCAGTAAGGTATAGAAGGCCTACACTGGCCTAAACACCTCAACAAATTGACCTGTATAGACTCAGCAAAATCTATACACTTCAACAGAATAGAGGCTACTCACAATAGAATCTAGCCAATTAAGAAATGTGTATCTCAGTTCATCTATATTGATCTCACTCTCCGATGGAGATTCTGTTTGTGAGAGAGCTGTGGTCTTTCCAACTCTTCCAATGAGCCACAGGACAATAGCTGAAATCCTGGCAAGAGATGAGCCACCCCAGACCTACCATGGAGGATCCATATGGAACCGTGCAGAGAATATCTTCTGTGTTGTTCAGTCTTGAATTTATGGAGTTTAATTTTGATATGGAGATGGTTTCTATTCTCTTTTTAAAATAAATTATACCTTTATTATCCATATTTAGATACACTGAATGAGCAAATGATGTGTTGGTGTCCCCAATTCCCCTATTTCCCTCATCCTGTTCCCAATCAACTGGATCTCTTCCTCCGTGGGCAAACTGGATCAGTCCATGGGGCAGGGGGTTATGGATAGCCTAGGAGTCAACCCGATTCCACCCCCTTTTTTTGTTGTTACTGAGGGGAGCCATGTCTCTGGATATTTTCCTCCACCATGGCTCTTACAATCTTTCTGCCCCCTCTTCTGCTCAGTTCCCTGAGTCATGGTGAGTGAGTTTTAAGGCTGCTTTATTGTTGAGGTCTTAGTGTTCTCTGTACTTCTGCTTTAGGTTGTGTTGAAAATCGTTGGTGTCTGTCTCACTGGCTTATCCTGGGTTGACTGATTGGCTGTGGTTATAAGTCTCTTGCTTATCCCACCATTCTCTGCAGGGAGCTCAGTGTAATTTTCTACAAGTTGTTCAAATTAAACCCAATAACATAAAGAATGCATATTATTACTGAATGGAGTTCATTCTCAAACTCAATATTAATCTAACATTTGAAAACTAATCAACTTGATTCACCATATTAATAAAAGAAATAAGAAAATTCACATTATTGCCTCACTAGATGAAGAGAAATATTTGATAAGATTCATGTCCATTCATAACTGAAAATCCTCAACAGACTAAGGGCAGATGGGTTATCATCTACCATTAAAAGACCATCACAGGGGCTGGAGAGATAGCTCAGCCATTAAGGTGCTTGCCTGCAAAGCCTAATGACCCTGATTTGATTCCCCAGCACCCATGTAAAGCCAGATGCACAAAGTGGCCCATACATCTGGAGTTCATTTTCAGCAGCTGGAAGCCCAGGCATGCTGATTGTCTCACTGTCACACATATTCTCTCTCTCTCTCTCTGTCTCTCTGTCTCTCTCTCTGTCTACTTGCAAATAAACAAATAAATAAAAAAGAAAGACCATTCACAGTCAACCTATATAACAGTTACTTTCTTGTTCCTGAGACAAAATACCCAATCAAAAGCATCTTATGGCAAGAAATGGGTTTAATTTAGCTTATAGTTCCAGAGGGCAGAGACCATCATGGTGAGAAAAATATAGCAGGATTAGGAAACCATGAAGAGATTAGCAGGGTCCCACAAGAAAGAACAGGAAGTGGGGACATAGGTATAAAATTGAAAGGCTGCCTCAGTGACACACTTCCTTCAGCAAGTTCCACCTCTTAAAGATTCTACCTCCTAAAGATTCCACAACTTTCTCAAACATCACCATCAACCTGGGATTAAGTATTCAGACATATGAGTCTAGGAGGGGCATCACATTCATACCACCACATTCTGCCCCTGAGCCCAATAGATGCATGACCATCTCATGATACAAACTGCATTCAGTCTAACTTTAAAAGTTCCCATAGTCTTTATCCGTCCCAGGAATATTCAAAAGTGCAAAGACTCAACTGAGGGTCAAAGCAATCTCTTAACTGAAAAATCAAAATATAAGTTACATGCTTCCAACAAACAAGAGCACAGAATAAACATTTCCATTCTAAAAGGGAGAGATGAGGTTATGGCAAGGAAAGATTGGATGAAAGTACAACTAAAATCCAGCAGGGAAAATATCAAATTCTATAGTTCCCATGTTCATAGAGACTTGGGATGAAATTCTCCAAAATCCAGCTATGCTGCTCGATGCCTTTCTCAGGGGCCAGATGCCCCAAACTTGCATATTTTCCTGGAAGATGTTCCATGATCCTAGCATTAACATCCTGGAATATCCATTTAACTTAGGGTTCACTTCACAGCTGCACACAGTGTATCTCTCACAAGGCCTCCTTTCAGGGACTCACACTGCTTAGCCTCAGGGACCCTCTGGAACCATGGTACAATATCCCATACTTCCTCTATCTTGGTACCTTTATTCTTCCAAAAGTAGGAAGTCCTGCTGCCAGGTTGATATGAAGCCTGGGACCCAGGGACCACAGATATAGAAGCCTCTATACGCTGACCTTGGAGAGCAGAGTTCTCATTCAGCATTCTTCCCTCAGACATTTTCTGAAGATTTACATTCTTACTAGCTTGAACCTATAATGGGTTGAATCTTGGCCTCAGAGCATGTTTTTTTCATTCCCAGTGTCCCTTTAATGGTAGTAATGGTAGTAATCCCCTTTAAATTACAGCCAAAAGAGAGGTGGTGAGTACACTGCGTTGCAAAGCCTGAGGACCTGGATTCAATTCCCCAGCACCCATGTAAAGCCAGATGCACAAAGTGGCACATACATCTGAAATTTGTTTGAAGTGGCAAGAGGCTCTGGCATGCCCATTCTGTCTTCCTCTCCCTCCCTCCCTCCCTCCCTCCCTCCCTCTCTCTCTCTCTCTCTCTCTCTCTCTCTCTCTCTCTCTCTCTCTCTCTTTGCAATTACATCAAAATGGTCTTAAAAATTACAACTAAAATGGCTATAGTCTCTGGGCCAGGGACATTAAATTTGCTTACATTTATTTCCATGTCAAACTTTACCTTTTGTGTCTTTTATCTTTGTATTTTTATCTTTTTCAATGGAGATCTGAATCAGGGCAGCAAGGAGAAGCCATGCCACAGACTCAATGTTTTTCTGCTTCGAAATTTCCAATGTCAAGTACATTAGTCGTTCACTTTAAGATTCAACTTTGAAAAAAATAAAAATCAAAGAAAAGAAAAGAAAAAGAAAAATTTCTATTTCAACTTCATTCAATTTCTCAGAACACAGGCATAATGAAGCCAGTTTCTTTGTCAGACTGTCATGTGAACTGCTTATAGCCCAGTACCTGATAGAGTACTTGTCTCCTGAGGACTGTACCCCAGTACCTGATAAGGTACTTGTACCCTGGGGACTATAGCCCAGTACCTGATCGAGCACTTATCCCCCGAGGACTGTAGCCCAGTACCTGATAGAGTACTTGTCCCCCGAGGACTGTAGCCCAGTACCTGATATGGTACTTGTCCCCTGAGAACTATATCCCAGTACCTGATAGACTATTTGTCCCCTGAAGACTGTAACCCAGTATCTGATAGAGTACTTGTCCCCCCTCACGTCTCATACGCAAAGCTATAGTCCACATTTCTCTTGGCCTTCTGGTATTCCAGACTCCCACCAGAATGGGAATGCTGTTCTTACAGCATTGTAAGGCTTCCCTAGTCCATAGTTCTAAGGAATTCTATATTCCTCCCACACACTGGTTCCAAAAACGGACAAACCACTTGGTCAGGCTTATCACAGCAATGACTCTACTCTAGGATTGTTTTTCTATATTACTCACCTTGTCATTGCTAGGCGAGGTGGCAGCAGCTTGAAGCAGCTGGTCACACTCACTACCGTTGAGAAAACAGAGATCAATAAATACTGCTGTTCAGCCAGTTCTCTCCATTTTATAAGGTCTAGATCTGAGCCCATTGCATGGTGACACCCACAGTCAAGTGAGCCTTCCCACCTCAATTAACCTAACAGAGATAATACCTCATGGGTGATTCTACTAGATTCTGGCAAGCTGACAATAATATGAACCATTACAACCTACAATTAGCATTGTATTGCATGATGAACACTGAGTGCTTTTCCCTATGACCAGGAACTGGACAACGATGTGTGTTCACACCACTGCTGGTGAACAACTTGCCAAGGTTCTAGCCAATGCCACAGAAAAAGAAGGATTGAAAATAAATAGAATCGCCTTTTTATAAAATATAACCGACATGCCAAAACTCCTAATGAACCCATAAAATTTGCTGAAATTGAAAAATGAATTTAGCGAGATAATATGATAACGGTCCACATACAAATTTTATGTATACCAACAGTGGGCAACCAGAAAATACAAATTTTAAACATCCATTTTGAATAAATAACACCAACACATTAATAATTATTTTTTACAAAATATTATTTATTTATTTTATTGAGAGCAGATGACACTTTTTTTGATTGTTTTTGTTTTGTTTTGTTTTTGTTTTTCAAGGTAGGGTTTTTTCTAGACCAGGCTGACCTGGAATTCACTATGTAGTTTCAGGGTGGCCTCCAACTCATGGTGATCCTCCTACCTCTGCCTCCCCAGTGCTGGGACTAAAGGTGTGTACCACCATAACCGGCTTAAAAACATATTTTATTTATTTACTTAAGAGAGAGAGAATATGGGTAAGCCAGGGCCTCTAGCTGCTGCAAATGAACTCCAGATGTGTGTGCCACTTTGGGTACTGGGAAATTGAACTTGGGCCATCAGGCCTTGCAATAAAGTATGTTTAACTGTTAAGCCATATTCCCAAACCCTTCATAACTCTTTAGATGGAAATAAAGATTTCAAACTATGGAGCATGTGTACACACTGCAAGCTGCACAATATTGCTGAAGAAAATCAAAGAGCCCAAGTAGGAAGCAGGCACATCCCATTCCCTGACTGGCTTCAGCCTTGGGATACTGATTTCTCCAAGTTATCCAATGGACTGTCTCCCTGCAAAAAATAAAAAGGGGGGTCAAGCTGGCTCAGAATCCTAAGAACCAGAAGGAGCAGTTGAGGAGAGAGAGAGAGCCTACCCCTCCGGTTCCAAGCTCAGCCACGTTGACAGTGTGCAGGTCACTGAAGCCTACAACATGGTCTAGAAACTGTCCCCACTACAGGTCAAGAGGTGCTTTGCAAAGATGGGGAGACAGGTGATGCAGACAGGACAAGTTTTCTGGCTTCCGGTATTGGGAGCATACATAGCCCGGAGCCAGCTTAAAACAGTAGCAGCAGCCGAGTGTGCAAAGACACTTAATGAAAGCACAAGTGGAAATGGAGCTTAACTTGAAATAGATTATAAGCTGAAATGTAAAACTATAAGCCACAGAAGCCTTATGAAAAATAAGGAAACGGTCTTTGTAACCCAAGTGAAGGTTTTCCTCACAATGGGAAAGCACACCAACCACCCAGGAAAGTAAAGTATAGCTAAACCAGACCTTCTACTTTTAGAAAAGAAAATTTTAATGCAAGGAAAGGATACAAAATATACACCCAACTGAAGGTAGGTATACAAAATATGAAGGAATACTTAAACCACACTAATAGGAATGTAAGTGTGACATTTGTAAACAAATACGATATAGATGTTCAAAATCAAATGGAAATATATTTATTGGGGTATCAGAGAAATTCAAATTAAAACCTCAGGAAGCTCTGGGGACAAGCCCATGAGAAAATGTAAACTGATACTGTTCTTTGGATCTGATATGTATAAGATCATGTCATCTGCAAAGAGGGATAGTTAGACTTCTTCCTTTCCAATTTGTATCCCTTTTATGCTGTTCTCCTGTCTTATCGCTTGGGCTAGAACTTCAAGCACTATGTTAAAGAGCAGTGGTGAGAGTGGACACCCCTGTCTTGTTCCTGAGTTAAGTGTGACATTTGTAAACAAATACGATCTAGATGTTCAAAATCAAATGGAAATATATTTATTGGGATATCAGAGAAATTCAAATTAAAACCTCAGGAAGCTCCGGGGACAAGCCCATGAGAAAATGTAAACTGATAAAATCTGCAGACAGTGAGTGTTGGTGAAGGGGATGGACAACCACATCCCTGAAGTGCTGGAGGGGTGTCTGGGGCCAAGTAGACTAGAGCAGCCTGAGAAAGAGAAGCCAGACACACTCCTGTCACACGGCCCAAGGCTCAGAGTCCTCAATACGTACCCATGGGAAGTGAAAACTTGTTCCTTATAAAGATGAAGTCTTCTTCTTAAAGTTATATTAAATGGATCTCCCTCTCTGATGATAACCAAATAATGGTTGCCGAGGAAAGGAGAGATGCCTTTTTTCAGGGATGGAGACATTTCAAGTTCATGAGTGTCCATGCTCATTGATGCTCTTGTAAGTTTCCCTAATTAAACTCATTGGCTCACACAAATTTTAAAAAATGGCATTAAAAAAGAAAGGGTACTAGTGGGGCAGAGGAAAGGATGTCAGCAGGAGAAGGAGGGGGCAAGAGAAGGTAATGGGGGTGAGTACACTAAAAATACATTATCTATGTATGAATGTCACAGTGGGCTGAAGGCTCTGGCATGCCCATTCTTTCTGTCTCTCGTCTCTCTGCCTCTCTCTGCTTACAAATAGCTAAAATATTTTTAAAGAGTAAAAAAGAGAAAGAAAATGTCACAGTGAATCCCTTTATTATGTATAATTACTATATGACTAAAAAAACTTTGTAAAAAAGAGCACAAAGAATTTAACATCTTAGACCAGGTGATTATTGAGTTCACTCCCTCCTTCAAGGTTTGGAGAACATTTGGAAGAGGGAATAGAAAGAAGGTCAGAGTGAGAGAAGGGGAGGGGAGTGCTATGGAATGCTTTCTTATGGACATGAAGTGGTCATTGCATTCATAACTTCAGTGACTGTTGTTACCTGCAGAAGACCTGCACATTTGGGGGCCATAAAATATAAATAGATACAAAAAAAGAAAAGAAAAGTCAACCATGTCCCAATAGCTATGCTTGAACAAACTGTATTTTTAAATGTTCTAAGATAGAGGAGTCACTAAGCCAATGTGATGGACCCAACACAATAGCAATGGCAGGATCCTGAAGGAGGACAGTGGCTTATCCAGGGAAACCACTGCAGAAAAGAAAGGCTGAGCTGTTCAGCACTGTAACAAAAGCAAGGGAGCTGGACTACGGATGTGGGACAATCTCACAAAATGACTTTAAATAATTCCAGTTACACAGTAAAAGAAATGACACCAAAGCACAGACCTCATTTCACAGAACATGCCCAACAAATTCATAAAACAAAATAACTCCAGAGATTGCTCTGGCATAGAGGATAAGTATATAATAAAAGGACTAGAACAGCGAAAAGGCATGTCATTAGAAAACCCCTTGGCACACATCAATCTTGCTTAAACAAAGCAGTCAGCACTGAGAACTCACACCGGGAGGCTGAGGTGGGATGACCACTGGAGTCCAGGAGTTCAAGGCTAGCTTGAGCAGCATAGCCTGACTCCATCCAAGAACAACCAAAGAAACAAAAATAAAAACCACAAATAAGTAAACCAGAAAAGCCTTGGTCATCATAAGTGATGTTAATTGACTCTCAGAAACAGATTGATAAAGCTGGCATGTAGAAATTCTTCTGAAGCCACAGCAGCTTGGCCCAACTTTCCTGAAATTAAACATTTAGAAACTATGTTTTTTTAAAATATCTGTAGAACTGACACAGGTTGGGCACTTTTTTTTACCAGCACAAAGAAATTTCAATATACTGTAAATAAATAAGTTTATACTGTCGAGTACAACATCTTGTCATAAATATAATATGAGTGACTTAAGAATAATGAGCTCTGGGCTGGAGAGATGGCTCAGCAGTTAAAGGTTTGCAAAGCCTGATGGCATGGGTTCAATTCTCCAGCACTCAGATAAAACCAGATGCACAAAAGGTTGCATGCATTTAGAGTTCATTTACAGTGGCAGGAAAAAAGTCATGAAAACACACAAATAACTCAAGTCCAGGATGGAGGAAGGATATAAGGCTTTATTGAAGAACACTAAAACGCAGAGATAATGAAATTATTCAGGAAAGTAAATAGCCAATATTATCTCAAGCAAAGTAGAAAGTCTATAACAGCAGAATACAACACAGACAATAGAGAGCAAGGAACTCGCTGACAAGTTCTTAGGAGAAAGGAACTCATGGAAGGATATATGTAGTGGCGTGTGTGTCCCAAGCCCCATCTCTCTATCTTTCATGGCCTTTCCCGAGGTCAGCATCCACCCATCCACATTATCTCGGGCTTGGACAGGGAGAATCATGTGTGCTGACCAGCCTTATCCTCACCACCATCATCTTCTTACAGGTGGCCTCAGAATGTTGCAGCTGTGTTCCCCAGGTCACTGGTCAGAGGCTCTTTTGAGTAGGTGCACCCAACATCATGTAGGACCAGCTCACAGAAGTGACGCCATCATTCTGCTCTACTCTGCTCATTGGAGGTGAGCTAGCCAGGTTGTCACTCAGGTCTGAGCTGCCTAGATGCCTCATATGTCTACAGGTACACATGCATGTGCAGGTCCTCTGTGTCAGCAGGTGCATAGGAATGTGTACTGGGGCCTTGCACATGCATGGGCACACATGTGTGGATAAGCATTATAAGTCTGAAGGCACACATGTGTGCTCATGAAGTATTGTATATCTCCTCTGCACACCTGCAGGGCCACATGTATGTGTTTGCAGGCCTTGGATGTGTACATGGTGTGTGTTTAGGTTTTAGATGTCTATCCGTGTATAAACATGTGTAAATATTTAGAAAAGGCCCTGGAAACTACACACCAGATGGGGGATGGAGTGCGAGATGGGCGTCCTGGTCCTCAGTGGGTTCTAGATGGGCTACAGCGAGGTAAGCAGTGTCCACACCCTGAACTGTGGAACTGAGGGCCCTACAGGTGTAACTGAGTTAACCCTTTTGACCTAATGCCATCCTGGGTTATCTGTGTGGGCTTTACATGCAACTGCCCTTATAACAGAGAATGTGAGTGAAGGTAGGAATGAGGACTGTAGGGGTGCAAAAATGCCCAGAGCAGAGCAGAGCAGAGGGAAGGATTCTCCCTAAAGCCTCCAGAGGGCGCCAGCCTCTCGGGACCTCCTTGACTTGTGACCTCCCACTTCTAGGACAGAGGCAGAATGCATATCTGTTGTCTTAAGTCACCAAGTTTGTGGTAATTTGTTGCAACAGCCACAGGGATCTTAACTCCATCAGTGATCTTGAAATCGTTTACAGGAACAATACAGTCATGTGTAATTTAGGTACATGAAATGGAAAGCTGCTGGGATTCCTTTCACCTGGAGCCACATTGATGGGAAAGGGGTCCCTGTCTTCTTCCCTCTTCCTCCTTCCTTTTCCTTCCTCCTCCCCCACCTCTTCCCTCCCTCCTCCATACTCTCTCCTCCCTCCCCCATGCTCTCCCTCTTCCTCCCTCACTGACTAGGGTGAGGGTGAGCAGGTTTCTGAATTTCTTCTGTCCAGGAGCCTGTCCAGGCCCCAAGCCCATCTCCCATGTTCACGTTCTGCTGAACCTCCTCCTCAGGAGCACATTGTCACACCAGCACCAAATAGTTAGAGTTCTGTTTTGGTTTTGCTAATGGCCTTTCATTCCCAAGTAGTTTATTTAGGATTTGCTTGGTTCCACATTTCTATTATTTGTGGACTCCTTTTTTGAAATTTTGGAGTTATAAAATAACTTTGGGTTAAATATGTATCTTTTAATGATTTCAACGCATCTTATTTAATATTGATTTTCTTCAGTGAAAATGTTCTAACATCCATGTCTTTTGTCACATAGAATGTAAGAGACAGGTGGCCCAGGAAACCCTCTTAGAGAGCAGCTATTTTGTCAGTGTAAAACTTCCTCAAGAAACTTAAGACTGGGCTGGAAAGATGGCTCAGCAGTTAAGTTGCTTGCTTGCAAAGCCTAATGGCCTGGCTTTGATTCTCCAGTACTCACATGAAGCCAGATGCACAAAGTGGCTCATGAATCTTGGAGTTTGTTGGCAGTGGCTAGAGGTCCTAACATGCCCATTCTCTCTTTCTCTTTCTCTCTCTCTCTCCCTCCCTCCCTCCTCTTGCAAATAAATAATAAAAATTAAAAAATTAAAAAGAAACTTAAACTGACACTTTGGCTGTTGGCAGAAATATTCTCATGAAGTCCTTGGTCAGAAGTGTTCTTGCTCCTTGCCATAGAGGGAGAGGATCTGGTGTTCTGTTGGGGAGGAAGGAGTGGGCAGGGATGTCTTCAGACAGAAGCTGGCCAGGGGGTGCAGGAGCAGGCTGTCGGCAAGGAATAAGAGTCAGGGAAAAGGAATGTGCCATAGGAAATGTGAAGGGGCTTTACCTTGTAGCAAGCCCTGCCCACACATCTTCCTGTCCCTTCCCTAATGCTAGCAAAGCTCGGGAGGCTCATAATAAAGGCACAGACAGTCCAGCAGGTAGACAGGTGGGTGGAGCAGAGCCCCCCGGGAGCAAGTGTACTGGCACCACCCTCCCCCCCCCGCCTTGCTTCTGAACCACTTGCTGGTAGAAATGTGGTCTGGACTTCCCAGGACAAAGGGCTTCAAATGCCCTATTAGGGTCTGCTGGGGCTGATTCCTTCCCTTTGGAGATTCTGGCTGCAAACAGGTTGGACCAGTTGCGCTGAGCTGCACCTCTCACCTGCATCTGAGGTGTGTGGAACCGGAGGGCACATTCCAGCCATGTGGAGGCAGAGGGCTGGTCGGGTGGGGAGAGCATCAGCCAGTCCTTGCACAACACACCACAGCAACTGAACACCCAAGCTGGATTGCCCTGGAAACTCTAGGTCCATGGGGATGCAGGTTGCTCCAGGCTGAAGCTCTTTAGGATGAGTCTGATTTGGATAAAGAGTCAGAGGAGGTTGTGAGATTAAATGAAGTCCTTAGGGCGGGCCTAACCCAGTGGGACTGGTGCCTTCATAGGAGATCAGGACTCATACGCACAGGGATGAGCCTATGACCAGAATCTAAGCCTGAAGCAAGAGGAACCAACCTACCATACCCAGGGCTGGGACTTGCAGCCTCCACTGAAGAGGGAAGAGAAATGCCTGTCACTGAAGTCATCTAGTGTGGGCTTATCCTGGCAGCCTGGGGCAGATCTGTGGAGGCACCATAAGAATGCACAGTTAGTAGGAAGTGGACTACACCATATCCTGTATCCAACTCATTCCCCTGCACTGGAGCCAGTGATATTTAAGACAGAGACAGGAAAACTTCTTAACCAAGACACCCTCCAAGGAGTGGAGGGTTAAGTCTGAGTTTGGAGAAGCCCTGAAAACCATGGAGGTGGAGTGAGAACAGAGCCCTCAGAAGTTAGGGAAAGGAGAGACAACTAACACCAGCCCGGAGCCCACTGTGACCCAAAGAGTCTCCTTGTTCAGTCTGCTGATGGAAGAGCCATGCTTGTGATCATTCCATCTCGTCCCTCTATGTCTTCCCCGAATCCCCAGTGTGGGCACAGCAGCAGGAAAATCTTCCTGAGGCCATGGGCATTCCTGCTGACAGCCGCCGTCGGTCCATGTGTGTAGGATGCAAATTGCCCCCTGAAAATAAGAAGTGGAAAAATTCTCTCAGATTCTGAGTATGCTTGGGAATAGGGTAGATTGGGGTTCTTATCAGAGCATGGTGTGGCTCACTGGAGCCAGCCCAGCCAGGCGTCAGAGAGATGTCACTGCCCAGGAAGACACGGACATGTGGGTCCCCACAAGCTAGAAGCGGTGGGAGGATCTGTACTCCAAGGCTCCAGAGCAAGCTGGCCCTGAGGTCTTAGGGCCTCCTAGACATAGAGAGGATAAATTCCTATTATTTGACGTCTCCATTCATGGCCCTTTTATATCAATCACCTGGGTGACTCCTGAAGAGCTACTATAAGACGTAGGCATTTGGTGCCCACCTTCTCCTGACAGGCTCCCCCCCAGAGAGCTCTGGAAGCTCACTATTGCTCACACAGCCCATCTGAGTGACTTTTATTCCTGGCTGCTATTGTACACCCTCTCTGTTTTTAGTACTTATGAACTTTATAAACAAATCATTGATGCTATTCTCTTATATCTCCCCCTTCCACCGCGGGTCCTCCTCAGTGGGGTACGCGTGCTGCTTGAAGCGCCAAGAGGGAGAGGTTTGTGCTTGTGTGGAACAAAGCAGGCTCCACATCACCTCAGCTGAGTCCCATGAAGTTTCTCAGGAAAATGTCATCCATGGTGTGACTCCTTAGCACTTCTCATGTACTCTCATGATGTCAATCCACCTGGGTTGCCTGACCCCTTCTTTATATGTCCCTAACCCTAATACAGTCACTCTGCTGCAAGACAGCGACACTGGACATGAGGCTGGACACCAAGTCCAGCCTGGCCTCATGCTGGCTGCAATCAGGGAGGCTGATACACAGGTGTCTATAGCTGCTCACAGGTACCTGTGCAACCGCCAGAGGCAGACAGACCCCAGACATGCGTCCCAGCCTGAAGACAAACCATCAGATATTCATTCTCCTGTTAAAATGCTATTTCAGTCAACAGCAAGGCCTTCACAGAACCTGTAAGACTGATGCTCATCCACAGTTGGGGAAAACCTCAGAAGAAGGAGATGTGGTCAAGGAGGCACTTACCAAGAGGACACCATAGGTGACACGTGTATCAGTGTGGAAACTAAAGTGTGTTATGTGTCTAGAAAGACTAGAGCCCTTCAGCAAACTCCAGAGCCAGTGAAGAAGCCAAGAGCCTCAAGGCACACAAAAAATGGAGCAAAAGGGCTGAAGAGTTGGCTCAGCGGTTAAGGCACTTGTCTCCAGTGCCTAAGGCCCTGGGTTCAATTCCCCAGGACCCACATAAGCCAGACCCACAAGGTGGTTGCTCCGATGTTTTCTCTCTCTCTCTCTCTCTCTCTCTCTCTCTCTCTCTCTCTCTCTCTCTCTCTCCTTGAAAATGAATAAATAAAATATTTTTTTAAAATGGAGCAAAAGCCTTCAGTGCCCATAGATGGCGGCCACAGAAGGTCGTCTGTGACTCAAGAATCATCACCACGTAAGAAAGATGGACCAGAGAGAAATCACTCCTAATAGTAACAGAAAGTAGCAGGAATGTGACAGTGAGAGAGACATGTAAGAGACAGATGAGAACTCGAAAGTAGATTTCCTTAGCTTCCAAATAGTATGGAGAAAAAAAAGGAAGAGAGGCAATACTTAATTAGAGAGATAGTGGCAAACATTTATGATCAAATGAAAACAGATATGATTTCTTCAAATCAGGAAGGTGGATGTATTCGAGAAAAAGTTAAATAAATATATACCTGTACACTCATATTAAGGTGATAGATACCAGTGTATGAGATCAGAAAGCCACATGAAAGAAAAGGGAAGTTATCTGCAAAACAGTGAGAATGACATTGTCTGCCAATGTCTTATGGGTAGTGATGAAAGATGGACAGAAAGAGAAAAACAATGTTCCAGAGGACTAAAGAGAAAACATCAACCTGGGTGATAAACACGGTGAAATCACCTTCCAGAGAAAGAGCAAGCGAATGACAAATATACCTTTATTAAATGAACTTTTAACATCTGTTGTCCAGAAAGAAAAAAAATTACCTCCCCTGCTCCCTCACACAGCATCAAAGATAAAGAGTGACGAGGAATTTGAAAACAAAGAGAGTTAATTTGCAAATGATTTTTCCTACAAGACATAACATAACAGAGGACATAATGTGTGAGTCAAAATTAAAACACACATTTTTGTATTATGGATGTTTCTATAGTTTATGCTATAAGTCAAAAGAATTTTATAACTAGGTCAGACTTCTAAAATTCCTTATAATTTATGCACTTCCTTGACTCATACTACTTCAGTTAAATGTGCATGTTAAAGTTTTATTTAAACCGTGGTAAAAATCAAAATCAACTTTGTTATGTACATGTTAACGTTTTATGTAAACCGTTGTATAAATCAAGATCAGCTTTGTTGATTCCAAATAACTAATGTTAAAGGCAGTTAGAAAAAAATAATTCACGTTAACCAGGTTAGAAAAAAAAGAAACTACATCAAAATAAATATAAGAAATTTAGCCCAAAAATTATCATTAAAAAATTAAAATATGAGTGCATGTTTATAGACTAAATATTCTACTGCAGTTGCTGGGCTGGGGAGGTGGCTCAGTTGGTAAGTGCTTGCCTTGCAAGAATGAGGACATACATTTGATTTCCAGAACCCACACACATAGTGGCATAAACCTATAATTCCAGCCATGAGGAAGCAGAAACAGGAGGATCTCAGAGGCTCACTGAGAAGCCAGTTGGGCTTAATTGGTGAGCTTTCAGCCAATGAGAGACTCAGTCTCAAAAAAAAAAAATGGTGAATGGTGTTCTTGAACGTGACACCACAGGATGTTATCTGGCCTCCACATCCACGCACACCTGCACTCACATGAACACACACACACACACACACACACACACACACACACACACACACACATACACACACACCATGCAAATTTGTTACATAGAATTGCCAAAACTCCATTATAAGACATTCACAGTAAACTCCTAAACTCGTAAACTCCCTAAAACATATGACAGAATGAATGATATTGAACAAAGAACATGAGAAGAGATTACAAGTTCTAACAATAGCTTTGGATAGTTAGGTTAAGGGAAAAAAATAGGAATCTGGTAGCTGGAAGTGTCCCTGGAGCAAGCACAGAGCCCACCATCCTCAGGCTGGCTCCCACAGGGAAGACTGAGGATGGGGTCTGGCATGTGGCATTCCAGAAGGCAGGAGACAGAAAAACTCCCGGATCTCTTTCAGAAGAGAGATTGGTCCAGGGGACTCATGTCCTAAAGGGAATATATGCAAAACGTCTCACTGAACTCACCAATAAAGGTGTAAAATATTGTGACCCGCGATGGGCTTATTCTAGAATCTAAGAGTAGTTTTGCATCAGGTAATTTAGTCACCTGTGTGCTTTGTCATCTCAGCAGGTACAGAAGGATGGTTGGGCCCAGGTACCATCTAGAGTGAGGTTACAGGTGAGGATGCAGCTCAACAATGGAGAAAGCTGGGGAGAAGGTGTTTGGAATTCTATATGATCTTTCCAACCTTTCTATAAATCTAAAATTATTCCAAAATTAACAGGTGGCTTTTTAAATTCGTGAGTAAAACCATTTCTGTTCTTGTATTCTAACTTTTTGTCAAGGACAAACAGGGCAAATGTTAGCAATTGAGGATTCATCATTGTCAACTTGTCTGGAATCACCTAGGAGACACAGCTATGAGAGAAATTACTAGTACATCACATTGTTAAAACTCAAAATCTGTTTCTAATCACTTCTCTTTTAGGAGCCTTGGGAAGAGTGCAAACTACCAAAATGAGACAGGAAGGGCAGAAGCCACATGAGCTACCAGAGAGGAGCTCTGAGGTCGCAAAGATTGGAGGGGTCCACGGTCAAGGAGGAGGGAGAGCGGGGATAGTAGAACCATCCAAATGTAAAAACATTCATTCCAACCAAAGCAAGTCAGAAGGTGGCACCAATCAAATACCCAGGTGTTATATGAAAAAGAAGATGGACAATTTTCAGGGTTTAGGGTTCAGGACTGAATTAGCTATAAGTTAACAACTCTTAATATACTGTCCGGCTCACTTCTGAATGGTTTTGTTTTTTTTTGGGGGGGTTGTTTTTTATTTGTTTATTTGTTTTGATTTTTCAAGGTAGGGTCTCTCACTAGCCCAGGCTGATTCACTATGTAGTCTCAAACTCACAGAGAGCCTCCTAGCTCTGTCTCCCATGTGTGCTGGGATTAAAGGTGTGTGCCACCATGCCCAGTTTCCTGGATAGAGTTTACTATGATCTATGACTATAACACTGAATGTTAACTTGCCCAACGTGAAGGAGGGGCAGGTGTGGAGAAGATCTCACTGTTGTGTTCCAAAACACAGTCACCAGCTAGGGGAAGTGCCTTTGTCGAGGGTACAAACTGGGGAGGAGGAAAACGTGAATTGCCGGAGACATTTGGTGTCCTCAGCCTCAAGGGAATACAATTTTGATAAAATAAACTCAAACTGGGGACTCAGGGCGAAATGCACTAGGAACCAGAATCTTGGGCCCCCAAAGAGAAATGCATTTTAAGAGTGATTTACAAAGAGGCTACTAACAACAGAATCTAGCTACTTCAGAAAAGTGTATCTCAGTTAACCTATACTGATCTCACTCTCTGATGGAGATTCTGTTTGTATCTTTCAGAAGGCAGTGAGAGAGCTGTGGCTCATCCAACCCTACCAACAAACCACAGGCCGCCAATAGCTTACATCCAGGCAAGAGATGAGCCACACCAGATCTTCCATGAAGGATCCATATAGAACCCCGCAGAGAGTGGTGGGATAAGCAAGAGACCCACAACCACAGCCAGGCTGTCAACACAGGATAAGTCAGACAGACACCAACGATTTTCAACACAACCTAAAGCAGAAGTACAGAGTCCCATAAGGCCTCAACAATAAAGCAGCCTTAATACTCACCCACCATGACTCAGGGAACTGAGCGGAAGAGGCGGCGGAAAGATTGTAAGAGCCATGGTGGGGGAGAATATTCAGAGACATGCCCCCCCTCAGTAACAACATACAAAGGGGGTGGAACTGGGTTGACTCCTAGGATATCCATAACCCCCTACCCCATGGACTGATTCAGACTGCCCTCGGAGGAGGATATCCAGCTGATTGGGGACAGGGAGAAGGGAACTTGGGGAAATGGGGACACCAACACATTATTTGCTCATTCAATATATCTAATTATGGATAATTAAAAACAGAAAGGAGACAAGTATGATGATACAGATTTAAGTACATTTAATATAAATGAGGGGATTGTTTCAAACAACTAATTGTGTCAACACATGAAACTTGTTATGTACTTAATTAATAGTTTATACCATTAAAATTCGTTTTCAAATGAATACAAATGTTTATTTGAAGATCCAACAAACATAAGAAAGAGAGCTGTTTTATTTTAAGTTCTATTTTTAGTCAATCAAACATCAAAACCCATAAAACTGCAGCAGGCTTGCTATTAAATGTCAAGATTTTATTTCCACCCAAGGACATTTTAACTGACTTGAAATACTAAAACAATGAAGAAAAATATGGAAGCCAAAAGCTATAGGTCATGAACTGTAAAGATCTCTCCATCCTGACAGAAAGAGGAGAGGAGGAAGGACCAATGGCAGAAAACAGAGCAGGCAATTCTCAGGAGCACAAAGAGAACTGATAAATTAAGGTGTAAAACACTTTAGAGTTAGGGCTGGAGAGATGGCTCATTGGTTAAGGTTCTTGCCTACAAAGCCTAAGGACCCAAGTTCAATTGTCCTGTACCCCCTTAAAGCCAGATGCACAAAGTGACTCATGCATCTGGAGTTCCTTTGCAGCAGATGGATGTCCTGGTGCACCCATTCTCATTCTCTTTCTTTTCCTCCCTCTTTCATTTTTCTCAAATAAATAAATAAATCATAGAGCAAAAACAAATCTTCAACACCTATCACATAAAAGAAATTTAAAGCAGCTGCTTCTGACAAGAATCACCATCATGCAAATATGAATTCCTCGGTATTTAAATATCAATTTATAATTTTCATAAAAATATAAGAAGTCTATGCTTTATTAATGGAAATGTAATGTGTGCACTATATCTACTCAGTTTAAATTTGGGTCTTTTTAAGCTAGGCATGGTGGCACATGCTTTTAATTCCAGAACATGGGAGGCAAAGGTAGGAGGATGTCTGTGAGTTCAAGGCTAGCCTAGGACTACAGAGTGAGTTATAGGTAAGCCTGGGCTAGAGAAAAACCCTACCTGGGGGGGGAAGGGTGTTTTTATTTTTATTTCCATGTAGTTACAACTCCAACCAGCAGATAAGGCATTTTAATGCCTGCAAAACTCCTCCTGGTCCCTCCCACACCCACCCCCAGGCGACCTTTATTACCTCTGGCATCCTGACTAGTCTGTCCACAACCAGGATGCTACTGGGCTGGACTCATGTGCTACATACTCATATCAGCTGCCAGAGACTTCTGAGATTACCTGTTACATGTCCTTCGGGTTTTTAAATCCTGGCATGTCTGAAGTTTAGTTGTTCACTCATTTGCTGATGCATATTTGGTTAGTTACCCATTAGAGGATCTCACAAGAGCACCATGAAAATGTACATGAACAGCTATAGATCAGTTTAATTTGGGGTGTATGTTGGGGGAATGCCTAGCACCAAAACTTCTGGAGCTCCTGTGAGTCTCTATATTCAACTGCAGTTTCTCAAGTACCAGTGTGATGTTTCTCTTTACCTGATGGTACCTGAGGGTCTCAGGTACTCCACACCCTTTGACAACACTTAATATTGTCAGCCTTTTAAATTTATATCCTAATGAGTTAATTGTTGACTGGATCAGGGTTCAAATTCATGACAGGCCATTTTCTAAATACGGCTCATTTTTTAAATAACCTCTTTGATAAATAGCTAATAAAGACTTGCAAATTTTGGCTGTTTTTTTTATTCTTGCTGAGGTAGAAAACATATTCATGAATATAAATATTTTGTCCAAGAATATGCTACAACATTAAATAACAGTGATATAGAATGCATGCAAATATTTGTGTGGCTTTTTATTTCATTTCCCATTCAGAGAGATTTTTAGATCAAGCGATTTCTTTTCTCTTTTATAAAAGTCTTGCTTGGATCTTAAAAAAAAAACTTGCAAATCTCTTAAGTTCTGAGATTCTATCCTTATTTTTTTCCTTAATGTTTTACAACCTTAGATTTGATGCTTAGATCTATGGGCTGTTGCAAAACAACCCTGTAAGGATGCCCGATAGTTTGTTTCTTTCTCATTGATAGGGAATTGTTCTAGAATCAGAGCATTCCTGGTCAACTTTACAGGTGGTGCCTGCATTCTCCATTCCCCTGACTACCTACCTGCTCCAGACTCATTGCTGTGATTTCACAGTAGGACAGGAAACCAGGTCATCAGTTCTCAGCCAGCTTTTCTTTCTCCAAGCTGTTGGCTAGTGTCATCCTCTGTAACTCCCTGTCAGCTTCAGTATTAATGTACCCCTTTCCAAAAATAAAGCTTATTGATTCGCTCAATCTCTGCATTTCAACTCCTCTCCTTCCATCCCACTCTTTTCTTGTGGTTTTCCATTGAGTTTACATATGTTGGATCGGATTTCATTTATTCCTACTAATTTAATATGATTAGAATGTAAGTGGCATTTTAAAATTAAATGAGCCTATTATTTGTTGTCATAGCTTTGAAATACAATTGATTTCTACAAATACAGAATTTGTGTCCTGTAATTATACTAATGTGGAATTAAATAATATTTGGTAGGCAATGTATGCTTCTTCAGAGATACTAGTGGCAGCTAGGAAACCTTTCCAAACAGCCTTATCCATTGGTCTGAAGGTGTGTACTACCTTGCCACAGTAATGTGTCCAATGAAATGTGTGGAAGGAATCTTTTTCCTTCAGAGCTTGAAAGCATTCACTCTGTTATAGCTAACAACACTGCAGGTCTCCTTCATGCTTCAGCAGGCTAACAGGTTTCATTTTATCCATAATATTCTCAGCGTGTCTGGCCTTGTTTGATATTGTTTTGGGGGGGGGGTACTGAGAATGGAACACAGAGTTAGGCAAGCACTCTACCACTAAGCTACATTTCCAGCCCCCAAAAGTTATAGATTTTTGTCAAAAGCTTTTGCTAAGCTTTTTCTGTATCAATGGGTGTAATCATAGGACTCTCTTCCTTATTCTCCTACCATGGTGAGTTACACTGATTCATTTTCTGAGTTCCTGTGGGTAATTCACATATGCTATATAGTCCATTGACATGCTGTTGAACTCCACTCATATATGTGAGGAGTTTGTTTCTATAGTCATGAGAGATACAGGCTTGGAAAATGGTAATTTGGCCACAACCATGTGGAGTAAATCCCAATAATGCAAGATAAGTTTCACATTTAAAAATCAGTTAAAGTAACACACTATATAAATACATTGAGATAGTAAAAAAATTTTCAGTACATGAAGTAAAATAAGCCCAGACAAGTGCAACTTCATTCAGCAAAGCTGTTAATGACCGAGGAATGGAGGGAAGTCATGGTGACCCAGAACTTATTTTATTTGACAGCCAGTGCCATGCTTAGTAATGAAAGACTGATTGTCCCTGCTGGAATAAGGCAAGCACACCCTCTCACCTTGTCTACCCAGAGCTGAGACAACAAAGTCAAAGTTTTCAAAGAAGAAAACTAGCTTGATGCTATCACATTTCAGTTCTTGGTATAATTTCCTAAGATATTAGAGTCCTGTTCAGAAAGCCCTTGCCCAGGCCTAGATCTTAAAGTGTTTTCATTAGGAATACACTTCATTTTTAGCACATAGTTCAAAGATATGCACTATATTTTTCCCCTAGTAGAGTCAGAGTTTTTTGTTTGTTTTTAGTTTTGTTTTACTGAGGTAGGGTCTCGCTCTAGCCCAGGGTGACCTGGAATTCACTATGTAGTCTCAGGCTGGCCTCGAACTCACAGAGATCCTCCTACTTCTGCCTCTGGAGTGTGCCACCATGCGTGGCAAGTCATCGTTTTAAGTATTGTGTTAAAGTCTTTGCTCCATTTTGAGTTGATCTTTGTTCAAGGTGAGAGGTAGGGATCTGGTTTCTTCTCCTACATGTGACTATTTGATTTTCCTAATAGCATTCATTGAAGGGGCTGTCTTTTCATCAATGTGTGTTTTTTTTGGAAAAATGAACTGAACAGAAGTTTTTCAAATGAAGAAATACAAATGGCCAATAAACATATGGAAAAAAAGGTTCAATGTCTTTGGCTATCACAGACATACAAATCAAAATTACATTGTAATTCTACCTCACTCCAGTCAGAATGGCTATCATCAACCAAACAAAAGCAATAAAAGTTTGAAATTTTCCAGGGGGTGGGGGATGGGAGAGCTATTGTTGGTGGGAATGTGATTTAGTCCAGACATGATAAAATTCAGTGTGAAAGTTCATTGAAGACAATGAAACAGAGCTACCATATGATCTAGCTAGGCCACTCCTTGGCCTATACCTGAAGTAATCTAAGTCAGCATGCCACCAAGATACCTGCACATCCGGAATTACTGCTGCACTGTTCACAACAGCCAAGATGGGGAACAAGCCTAGACATCTATCAGCTGATGAGTGGACGAAGAAAACGTGATGCATAGACACCGTGCAGCCGCAAAGAAGAATAGAACCATGGTGTTGGCAAGAAAATGGATGGAACTGGAGATAATTAATCATGCTTAGGGAAAAAAACTATACCCAGAAAGAAAAGTATCACATTTGCTCTCGTTTCAAGAATCTGGAGCTGGAGAGACTGCTCAGCAGTTAAAGTGCCTGCCTGCAAGGCCTAATGACCTGGGTTCAATCCCCCAGTACCCACACAGAGCCAGAAGCACAAAGTGGCACAAGCAACTGGAGTTTGTTTGCAGTGGCTGGAAGCCCTGGTGTACTCATTCTCTTTATCTGTCTTTCTTCTCTCTATCATTCTCTGCTTGCAAATAAATAAATAAAACTATTTTTAAAAAAGAATCCAAGGCCAGGCAGTGGCACATGCCTTTAATCCCAGCATTTGGGAGGCAGAGGTAGGAGGATCACTGTGAGTTCAAAGCCAGTCTGGAACTATGAAGTGAGTTCCAGGTCAGCCTGGGCTAGAGACCCTACCTCAAAAAACTAAAAGAAAAAAGTAAGAATCTAGAGGGTAAGCAGATTAGAAAGTGGAAGGGGGCTATTGAAGTTTTGGAAGGGAACCTGACGAAAAGGCAAAATGGACAATGGTGTTAGTAGAAGAAATAAATATGGTCAAAATTCCTTGTGTGTATGCGAGAGTGTCATAATAAACACACAATTGTGTAAAATTAATGTATAACTAATAAGTATGCAAACAAGTCACAAATGGAGAAATGAGATTTTTAAGTCACACACAATCATTTGCATAGAATTTTTAATCTACAGAAAAGCTAATGGAATTAATAACCAGATGTTAGAATGATTGTAAAATGCAAGATCACTGTACAAACTCACTGATGTAAAATTTGGACAAACAATTTGAAAGAAATAATTTCACCAATCAAAATCTAATAAATGAATAAAATACCAGGGAGTTAACTTTAATAAATGTGTCAATAGCCTGTGTACTAAAAACCACAAAATAGTTCCATGAAAATTTTTAAATAAAAGGAAAGATAGGCAATGTCTGTAGACTGAGTCAATATATTTTAAGAAAGTAATTGATCAAAAATGGACCTTTATTATCATTAAATTTTAATCAAATACCTTCAGGTTGCAAGAAAGAAGTCATGAAAAGAGGAGCATGAGATGAGCCACCACAGTCATATGGGAGAGGATCCACATGGAACCCCACAGAGAATGATTGGATGAACAAGGGACCCACATCCATAGCCATTCAATCAACAAAGGATAAGCCAGTGTGACAGAAACCAATGAATCTCGGCACAAAAACCCCTAAGCTCACAACACCAAAGCAGCCTCAATACTCACCCACCACGACTCATGGAACTGAGCGGAAGAGGGGGCGGAAAGATTGTGAGAGCCATGGTGGGGGAGAATAACAGAGACTTGGAAACCCTCAGTAAGAACACACTAGGGTCATGAGAACCCAGCTGAAGACTGGGCTATCCATGGTCCCCTACCACAAAGACTGATACAGACGGCCCACAGAGGAGGATATCCAGCTGACTGGGGATGGGGAAGGGGGGCAACGGGGAATTGGGGATAACAACTCATGGTTGGCCCACTACACAATGTAACTCATTATGGACAATAAAGAAAAAAAAAGAAAAAGAAAAGAGGAGCGTGGATGAGGAAGAAGAAGAGTTTGGGGAGGAGTAGGGGGTAAGAAAGGATTACGGCATTGCATGTGGAAAACATAAACCTGGACCTTTATTATAAATCACAAGCACCACTTACCCAGATGAAGCATGATATACTCAAGGTAAGAGTCAAAATGTGTCTGTAAGTTACATAGGAGGACATTCTTGTGACCTTGAATTAGGCAAGTACTTCGTAACAGAATACACATACACACCCATGTGCATACACACACAAATACACACCTGTGTGCACATGTGTACACATACATGCATGCACATGCATACACAAGTATGCAAATACCCATGCATATATGTACACACATGTAGCAAAAGTAAAAGCCATTGTGATTTGGAGCTAATTTAATTTGAAAATGTTGCTCGATGTCAAACTCCATTATTGAAACACAAACATGGGGGGGGC
>PVHP010012930.1:0-41981 GCA_004024765.1 Zapus hudsonius
TTCCAGCTGACTCCAGGTTCTGGCCAGCAGAGGAGTGACCTGGGTAGAGCCTAGCTCCCACAGGTAGAGGACACACCAGTGACATGCCAGCCCTGAAGCCAGTCCAGGCTTTCCTCACGTGTGAGGAGAACCATCTCTGCTGTTCTCATAGATGGTGCTGAATGGTATCCAGGCCAACATCTGTGTTCATAGTGGAGAAATCACACTGGAAGCCCCCAGCAGACAGAGAGCAAGACCACACCATCATCCTCCCAACCCAGTGAACTGATATTCGACATGCATGTCTTTCCCTTTTGTTCCCAAGGTTCACACTGACTTCAAGGACAATGTTGGTCCAGGGGAGTCAAGGGAATCCATATGGCAAGATTGGGTGTGAGGAGCGGAAGTCATAAGGAGAATTGGAGTCTGAGAAATTGTCTTGAATTATCTGTGGTGCTTTTTAGCAATATACATGATTAAGTTTCCCGTGTAAAGCATGATTTCCTTTTATCTAGCAAGTGTCTCCTTAAACAATGTTTTTAATTAGGACTCTTGCTTTCCTTTATTTCTTTATTGGGGAAGCTTCGCGCTTAGCCTGACATTCGAATGTTCTGAGAAATAAACAGTTTCCATAAAAGCAAAATTTCTTCATAAGATCATTACTATTATGTTGTGCGGGAAATGGAATGGCACCTCTGGGAATTTAATGCTGTCAAGAGTCTATTTCAGTAATATGTGACACTCTCCAGCGAGATCCTCGCTGTCTCCATTTGCTGGGGTTTCTTGGGAGGCGAGAGACAGAAGCAAAGCCTTGCCACTAATTAAGACCAAAGGCAATTTCTTATATGAATAAGTAAATTATCCCCTAAAATGGAACCCTTTTTAACTTTGGAGTCCCCTGGTGCTTGCTGGAGGGACCTTGTGGTAAAATGTTGCTATCATTGCCGAGCAAGAGATACTGCAGAATGGAATGCATCTCTCTTCCACGGTGTGGTTCTACCTTTCCTTTGCTTATTTTCACTTGAGGAACGTTAAGAATGAGGAGAGAATCTGCCCGAGAGAGACCCTTTCCACTGTAGAGAACCATTTCATGACTCTTAAGCTAAACCCGGCTCAGTCTTCCTGCAGACAGACCCCTGACCACCGCCCTCTGTGGCTTCTGTCATATAACATCTTAGTGTGAATGTAAGCATTTTCATATGAAAAGGATTGATTTCTGCCCCTGACATGGGATTCTAATGATTGGAAACAATATATTGATCTTTTTTAATTAAAGCCATCTTCCCACTCATAATGGAAGGTCTTGCCCTTTGTGAAATTTATATCCATAGTCCATGGGTGATGTCTGCAATTACAGCTCCCAGTGGCGAACACTACATTTAGGGAGGAGAAAGGGCTAATAGGGAGAAATGATTCTCTCTCACACTCCTCTTGGTTAAGGGGCTTTTAGTGTTGGTCAAAGGTGGCTGATGGAAGGCTGGATGGATGTGGAAGACTCTCGCTCCTCCAGAGAGACGGAGATGGACAAATTCCCCAGGGCTTCAGTGTGCCTCTGATTCACATTCTCAGAACTCCCTGCCTCCTTGGCCTGTACCTCGAAGTATCTGGAGGAAGATAAAGACCTTGCTGTTCAGACGCTTGGACCATGGAGCTCTGTTGTTACCGCCTGGGCTGATGAATGCTTATTAGATGCCTTTGACCACCAGATTTCTCATCAGCAAAGAGAAATCATATGTGCTTATCAAATTTACCCAAAATAATGGTTGGGAAAATGTAGAAGAGTTAGGAAACACCCCCCAAACAGAATGGTTATGCATGTCCCCTTCAGCCTTGAGGAGACCAGATAAAGCCATTGTAGCTGAGCCGTCAGATCAAAATATCCACATTTGATTTTACACATCACATTCCAACAAACATTGCTCTGAGCCAAGTATGGTGACACACACCTATAATCTCAGCACTTGGGAGATGGAGGGTCAGGAGTTCAAGGTCATCTTCAAAAACATATGGAGTTTGAGGCTAGCCTGGGCTATAGATGGAGCCTATCTCAAAGCAAAACAAAAGCAAACAACAAAACCATTGCTCACTGCTCCATAAAACAGCGAATTTTGATTGTTTTTCTAAAGAGGAGTTAGGTCATTTTATGTTCTGAACTGCAGGAGAATCATCTTGAGATCTTGGCGTTTGGGAGAACCACTGCCAGGTGTCACACAAGGCAGTGGGGACGGACTCATGGGAAGCAGTACGGAACACTGGCTTTTCTCTCTTTTCTTGCCTGTGTAGTCCTGCTGCTGTGCCTGTCTGTCCATATTCCCAAATTTTGGTGTAATAATTATAGGCAAATATGGGAATGCCAGACATTCATTCTAGAACACAAAGGAAATTGAATACAATGATAAATTTGAATTCTGACCTTACATATTTAAAAGAAAAAATCATGTCCTTCAAAATACTATATATAGCTCACTAAGGGTTAATACAGTATGATTTGAGTATTATAGGGATCCGGTGAGGGGGAGAAAGTCACCCATCAGGTGAAAAGAGGCAGTTTTTGTACCTTCTGAGCACAGGAGCCTTCTGATCTGATCCCAGAAAGTGGGGACTTCTGAAGCCCGTCTCTTACTGTCTGTTCCTGCGAATGGCAGGCAGGGACTAAGCGACCCTTTGATGCTTAATTCAAGCCTCTAGCTGCAAGTGTTATCCACTTACCTGAAAATAGTGTACGGCAGTGGTTTAAAAGTGCCAGTCAGGTGGACTGCTTCACTCACAGGGGTGACACACAGGCCAGGCAATAGGAAAGAGACCCCGAGTGGGGTGCTTTGAAAGGGGAACTTCTTTGATTAGGTTTTCCAATTACAGAGGTCATGTCTTGGTGAATTCATGACTTGCTTCCTCCCAGACACAGGAGCTTATGAATGACTGTGCTATTCTGAGTTAGGTTCTGATAACCTCTGATTATGGGGAAACACATTTCTCTATGAACAGGCACAAAGGAGGGGACCAAAAAGATAGTTGAAGGAAAGAGACAGCTGTTTGCAGAGTGTGTGGTCTAAGGCTTTCAGAACACACTGGAAGATGTCACAGGATTCGTGCCTGGGTTTTTTTTGCTGGGCAGAGCCCAGCATTGAGAGGAGGGTTGAATAAATACTGCACTGACACCGTGGAGACCTGATAGCTAATCTTACATTAGATTTGAGAATCTTGGTTTCTTCATCTGAAAGGTGATAAATTTGGACATACTGATCATAGTTCAAATGGACAGATTTTCCTTTTTTTAAAAAAAATATGAAAGATACATTCTTTTTAGCATTTGTTGAGGGAACACATACTTATTTTCTCTTATCATTTTTAATAAAATGAATAACGTGATTAAAAATTTCATATCACCCTCTCGCCATCCTCCTTTGTCCCACTTCCCCTCACTCCTCCTACTGAACCCCACCTTTGCCTACAATTCCTTCCTCTCTACTGAGGTCTTTTTTCCCTCTTCCATTATCCATGACAATCTGTTGGTGGGTCCAGTAGTATGCAGGTCATGTGCAGGTCATGTTATGAGAACATGACCACTTGATGTCTGGCAGAATGTGTTCCAGAGCCCCCCTTCCATCCTTTGGCTCTTACATTCTTCCCACCACCTCTTCCTGTCTAGTTCCTGAGCCATTGCAGGGTGTGATAGAGATGGCTCCTTGAGTACCCTATTGAAAAGCAAGACCTCCCCAACCAAAAGTAAGAAAAATAGCTTGAAGACATATATATATATATATATATATATATATATATATATATATATATATGTATATATATAAACAAAAGTATTTATACTGCAATTTGATGGGCATAATATATTTATGTAGCCAAACAGCCAGAATAACTTCCCCTCTAGGGTTTGTGACCCTCTCAGCCATAGGCTTTGACAGGTTTTCAGTATAGGGCATGAATTTCCTCCCACAAAACAAGCCTAAAGTCAAATGTGAGAGCAGCTAGTTGCCCCCATAACAGACATGCCTCTGTTGCACTGGGGAGCACATATTGCCTGGGCTAAACAGGTTTTTCTAACCATGTTGAGTATGAAGGAGACATACATTGGGACTTGTCAGATCTTTCTAAACTCTTGTGTCCATGGTACTTCCATCAACAGCATCTGAAGTAGCAAATGACCATGTGCTTAGAAAGAGGGAAGGGCATCTTCCATGCTATTATAAGGCTATGGGGGAGCCTTCACAGGGGATGATGTGGTTGGAGGGCAGTAAGATCAGGGGATCTGGGGATTATTTCTGAACTGACTGCTTCCGTGTCTCAGTCATTCCAAAAGTAGGTTTCTCTCAAAAAGTAGCTTCTGAAGAAAGCAAAGTACTACAATGACCGAAGTTTCATTTCAGGTTCTAATGGGCTGCTCAACGGAAACCTGTCCCCATCAACAGGAATGTGGAAAGGAACTAAGAAGTACCTCCTCCATAAAGGCAACCCTTCCACCCTCAGCTCACCTGTTACTTATCACTGGTGCTCAGAGCTATGCAGTCACAGTGTGGCCAACAGAATAGAAAGAATGGAAAATATCTGGCACATTTGTATCATTTCAACCAGTGGTTGAATCTTGCCATAAGATTCTAAGAGACTTGGGAGGGTATGAAATTGGCATCCCTGTTTCTAACTCTTTTTCTATGAAATCAAATGTGTAAAAATGAGATTTGGAGGATGATGAGTCTAATGTCCAGGCTCACAAAGCTTTGATACGGATACCATTCTTGTCCCATAGAAATAGGGTCCAAACTGACAAGATGCATTACTGGAGATGGGTAAGAAAATAGACTTCAGTGTGATTCTAGATGCTTCCAATCAAGCCAAGATGAATGAATGAGAGGTCATGTGACTTAGCAATGTTCTTTCTTGTCCTGAGCCAGGGCTATGGTCATGCTCCTGCCTCACCTGGACTTTTCTGTAATGCCACAAAAGACTGCTGTCTTGTCCTTGTAAATCCTTAAAGCACTTGAGACAATTCAGGGATGTTCCTGCCACATATGGGCAACACAAGCTTAATGGCTAGTCAGCAAACTCGGCCATCTTTCCTCATACCAGGGATTCCCAGGTTCCTTCACCAGACTAGATCCTTTCAAAGTCAGTTGGCAGAGTGCTTGCCTAGCATGTACAAAGCCCTGGGCTTGATTCCCCAGAGTGCATAAAACTGGGTATGGTAGGACATACCTGTAATCCCATCTTTTGTGGGAAGGATCAGGGGTTTAACTACAAGGAGAGTTCCAGGTCAGCTTGGGATACATGAGACCCTGTCTCAAAACAAAAACAAAAACAATGCAACCAGGCCAACATTCCCCTTGATGTTTAGTGAAATGAGAAAAATAAGGGTGAGGTGGACAGCTTTTCATAAAACCAAATTTGTTCTGATGTTTATTGTAAAATGATGTTTTCCTTCTAAGGTAGAACTGAAATGCCCTTTTATCAAATGCAGGTCTTAGCAATTTCATTATTGCCATGTTCAGGTTTAAGACACATAGACCTGAGATGCGCAGTTTCTTGGACTTGAGATTTTTGCTAAATGCTAGGAGAGAATGGTGGAATCTGAAGCAAAATGGAAATGGAATGAGAAATGGGAGGGAGCAGGTTTTAAGGTTTGAGGCGAAAAGAGAAACATTTCACCTCAATATTTTATCAACATAATAGTTTAGTGGGTGGTAATTACTTGTTTGTAATTTAATAGTGTCAGTTAACCAAACAAAAAATGTCAGCAATCCTATTTACCCACCCTTAATTCCTTCAAAAATATTATGATTCCATGGAACTCAAATGTCTGGAAAGTCTTTCTTTAAAGCACAGGGCATTTGCTTTTTAGTTGTTCATTTAAAGCAAGGTATACCAAGTACTGTGGCTCTCAATTGTCTGTGGTTTTAGTTACTTTGGGTCAACAGTAGTCTGAATGTTTCAAGTGAAAAATTCCAGATATAATAGCTTGCTGTTCTGAGCAGTGTAGGAAATCCATGTTTCTAGAATGTCCACATGATATACACCGCCCAATGTCAGTCACTGAGCAGTAGGTATATTAGTTATCAGATGGACCACCATGGAATGCTAATATCTTTCCTAATTCACATCACCCTTACTTTACTTTAAAAGGACCCCAAAGCCCTGGAGCCATGATGCTGGAAATTTGGATACACCACAAAGGAAGCCATAGAGTGTTTTCTTTCAGTGAAATGGTGAAAAGGGAAACAATAAACTCTTCATATAACCGTTAGATTTCAAGAGACCAGCCTCCTCCTCTCCCTCCCCCCTTCACCAGCTGTGCTTAGATATCGTCTGAGATTTTAGAATTACCTATTATTACAGTAATTGAGTAGGTCCTATTGCACCAGGGCTGAAAGAAGGAACACCACCTCCTACCCCCACCAGCCACACTTCAGTCCCATGTAAGAGCCCACCGTGATATTAAAACTTGCTTCTTGCAGGATCCAAAACCTTGTTCCCTATTGTTTTAGACCCTACTATTCTCTCCTGACCTTGGATCCAAGAAACATTTCATCTCTATGCCTCCATACCTTGAACCCAAACCAGACAATAGTGAAATTTCTAAGATGATGTTAATTCTTTACTGTGCCTAATTTATCAATTAACTTTATGGGCAGAGGAGAAACCCTAGTCAGCAAAATGCTTCGAGACTTGAGTTTGATCCTCAAAACCCACATAAAGAAGCTGCCTGGAACCCTTGTCAAAGACTAAGTAACTGAAGTTACTTGCATTAAAAGCTGGTTCTTCAATTCTATTCCACTGGTGTGTCTGTTTTTTTCTGCCAGTACCATGCTGTTTTAGTTACTATGGCTTTGTAGTATGTTTTAAAGTCAGGCATGGTGATACCTCCTGCGTAAGTTTTTTTGCTTAGAATAGTTTTAGCTATCCGAGGTCTTTTGCCCTTCCAAATGAATTTTGAGATTATTTTTTCTATGTCTGTGAAGAAAGAGGTTGGGATTTTTATTGGCATGGCATTGAATCTGTAGATCGCTTTTGGCAGGATTGCCATTTTTATTATGTTGATTCTCCCTATCCATGAGTATGCAATTTCTTTCCATCTTATCACATCCTCCTCTATTTCCTTCTTGAGTGTTTCAATATTTTCCTTATATAAGTCTTTCACAACCTTGGTTAGTGATATTCCAAGGTATTTGATTTTCTTTGAGGTTATCGAAAATGGGGCAGTTTCTCTGATGTCTTTTTCTGAATGTTTGTCTTCTGCATATAGAAAGGCTACTGATTTTCGTGTGTTAATTTTGTATCCTGCCACTCTGCTGAAAGCATTCACCTTCAGGAGTTCACTGATACTATTCTTTGGGTCTGATATATATATATATATATATATATATATATATATATATATATATATATATATATATATATATAGGATCATGTCATCTGCAAAGAGGGATAGTTTAATTTCTTCCTTTCCAATTTGTATCCCTTTTATGCTATTCTCTTATCTTATTGCTTGGGATAGAACTTCAAGCACTATGTTAAAAAGCAGTGGTGAGAATGTACATCCCTGTCTTGTTCCTGAATTAAGTGGGAACTCCTTGAGTCGTTCCCGGTTGAGAATGATTTGTGCTTTAGGCGATCTATATATTGTCTTTATTATGTTGAGGTGTAAGCCATCTATGCCTATTCTTTCCAGGGTTTTGAACATGAAGTGGTGTTTAATTTTGTCAAAGGCATTCTCAGCATCTAATGAGATGACCATGTGGTTTTTGTGGTTGAGTTTATTAATGTGGTGAATTACATTTATCGACTTACATATGTTGAACCATCCCTGCATCCCTGGGATGATGCTGACTTGGTCAGGGTGAATAATAGTTTTGATGTGACTTTGTATTTTGTTTGCTAGGACTGTTTAGGATTTTTGCTTCTAAGTTCATCAGGGATATGTGTCTGTAATTTTCTTTTCTTGTTGCATCTTTGCCTGGTTTGGGAATTAGGGCGATTCTAGCTTCGTAGAAGAAGCTTGGGAGCCTACCCTCTTTTACTATGCCCCTAACAAGCTTTAAAAAGAGTGGCTTCAGTTCTATGATGAAGGTTTGGTAGAATTAGGCTGAGAAACCATCTAGACCTGGGCTTTTCCTTTTAGGAAGGTTCTTGATTACAGATTCAATTTATGTGATTGTGATAGGTTTATTTAGCATCTTTGTCTGCTCTGGGCTGAGATTTGGTAATTGGTAGGTGTCCAGGAATTCATCCATTTCTTCCTGGTTCTCTAATTTTTGTGGAGTAGAGGTTTTGGAAGTATGACCTGATGATACGTCCAATCTCTTCAGGGTCCGTTGTGACCTCTCCCGTGTCATTTCTGATTTTGTTGATTTGAGCCTTCTCTGTTCTTCATTTGATTAGATTGGCCAGGGGTTTGTCAATCTTATTGACTTTTTCAAAGAACCAACTCTTTGATTTGTCTATTTTTAAAATTGTTTTCTTCATTTCCAAGTCATTAATTTCAGCTCTGATCATAATTATTTCCTTGTGTCTTTAGCTCCTAGGGTTGGGTCTTTGACAAGGGTGCCAACAATGTATGCTGGGCTAAAGATAGCATCTTCAACAAATGGTGATGGACACATTGGGTAAACATGTGTAAAAAATGAGAATAGATCCACTACTTTCACCATGTACTAAAATGAACTCCAAACGGATCAGAAACCTAAATATTAACCATGTAACCCTAAACACCCTGGAAGAAAAAATAGGAGGAACCCTACATGAGATAAGAGTAGGGAATAAATTCCTGAGCAAATCTCCAGTAGCCCAGAAATGCAACAGTCACTTAACCAATGGGACCTGATCAGGCTCAAAAATTTCTGTACAGACAAAAGCACATACTCAGAGCCAATAGACCCTCATCAAACTGGGAGATGATTTTTGCCAGCTACAACTCAGACAGAGGCCTAATTTCCAGAACCTACAGAGAACTCAAAAAAATTAATAACAAAAACTCAAACTGCCCCCTCACAAAATGAGGCACTGATCTAACAGAGAATTCACAGAGGAGGAAACACATATGGCCTTTACTCACTTGATAAAGTGCTCAGCATCCTTAAGTATCAGGGAAATGAAAATCAAAACCACAATGAGATTCCACCCTACTCCTGTCAGAATGGCAATCATAAAGAAAACCAACAACAATAATTGCTGGTGAGGATGCGGGGAAAAAGGAACCCTCATTCATGGCTGGTGGGATTGCAAGTGTGTTCAACCACTTTGGAAAGCAGTGTGGAGACTCCTAAACAGAATGGACATAGAGCTGCCAATGGACCCAGCTATCCCTCTACTAGGCATCTACCCACAAGATGTCACATCTCAGGATAGAGACATTAGTGCAACTATGTTTATAGCAGCTCAATTCATAATAGCCAAGAATTGGAATCAACCAAAATGCCCTTCCATGGAGGAATGGATAACAAAACTGTGGTATATTTACACGATGGAATTCTACTCAGCTGAAAGGAAAAATGGCATATTGAAATTTAGAGAAAAATGGTCTGACTTGGAGCAGATCCTACTAAGAAATCTCTCAAAAGAGCAGAGAGTTAAATGACACATATTCTCCCTCATATGTGGTTCCTAACCAGGCTAACCATAAACTCTACACAGACCAGTAGAGAGAAGTGAGAGTTTATGAAAGAGGGGTAAGGAATGGCGGAGGAAGGGGATGACTTAAGCATGAAGTTAAACCAAAATGGGTACAAAATTAGAAAATCCTCACTTGCATACTATAACCTATTGAACAAGTAGTGAATGTCATTTGGCAAGAGGGACTCTGAATTGAAGGGGAGAGAGTCTAAGCCTGTGAAAAATTGACCAGCCTGGAAACTCCTGGTCCCAGTCACCAGCTCCTTCCCTCACTGAGCTGTTGACCAAAGTGACCCATGAGGTCCCAGAAATAAGATAGGATTTTGTCAAAGCTCTTGAATGCCCACTCCTGGCCTGAGGTAGGATCCTGTTGCTGATGAAACCACAGAAAGCCATCTATCAGCATTGAGAGACCCTGCAAGGTCCAGAACGGTAACCATGCCCCAGATGGTAATTAGTGCAGAGCTGGAAGGCACTGTATAAGCTGCCAGGGGAAGCTGGTCAACAACAGCTGGAGAAAACAAAGTCCACTGACATGAAACGTAGTCTGCCGCCATGAGTAGGCTGAACACACTTCCGACTGGGAGAGAACAGTGAACCAAGAAAGGAGCAGTTGTACATGGAGGTGCCAAAGCCGGGGGAGGGGCAATCAACAGCTTTTAATTTGGCCAAATAATCCAATCTGAGGGGGAGCCCCTAACTGGAACTGGGGACTTAGGGTGAAACACACTGAGAGCTGGACTCTTGGGCCCCCAAGGAGAGATGCACTATGCGAGCGATTTACAGAGAGGCTACTAACAATAGAATCTAGCTAATTCAGAAATGTGTATCTAAGTTAACCTATACTGATCTCACTCTCTAATGGAGATTCTATTTGTATCTTTCAAAATGCAGTGAGACCGCTGTAGCTCGTCCAACCCTACCAATGAACCACAAGCTGATAGCTGACATCCTGGCAAGAGATGACTCATACCAGACCTACGATGGAGGATCCACATGAAACCCTGCAGAGAATGATGGGATGAACAAGAGACCCATAGCCACAGCCAATTAGTCAACTCAGATTAAGCCAGACAGACACCAATGATTCTTGATACAACCTACAGCAGAAGTACAGAGACCCCCTAAGACCTCAACAATAAAGCAGCCTTAATACTCACCAACCATAACTCAGGGAACTGAGTGGAAAAGGGGGCAGAAAAATTTTGAGAGCCATGGTGGGGGAGAACTCCCAGAGACATCGCCCCCCCCCCAGTAACATCATACTAGGGCGGGTGGACCTGGGCTGGCTCCTAGGCTATTCATGGTCCCCTACCCCAAGGACTGATCCAGACTGCCCACGGAGGAGGATATCCAGCTGATTGGGGATGGGGAAGGAGGGGCATTGGGGAACTGGGGATAACAACTCATTGTTTGGTCAATGAATGTAACTCATTATGGATAATAATAACAATAAAAAGAAGCTGCCTGTGGTAACAAACACATGTAATCTGGTGCTGGGCCGAGGGTACAGGAGGATCCCTGCTGATCACTAGCCTACAAGGTTAGCCTAAGCAATGGGCCAGCAAGAAACCCTGTCTTGAACAAAAAGGTGGACATGACATAAAAGATACCTGAGGTTTTCTTCTGGCCTCCACCTGAATGCACACACACACACACACACACACACACACACACACACACACACACAAATTAAATTATAATTAACTTATAAGAGCTGTGTCTGTATAGGAAAAAGCAAGGTATGTAGTGGGTTTTGTACTATGTGTAGGTTCAGGCTTCTACTGGGAGTCTTAGAACAAACATATCTCCTGCAGATAAGGGCTCCTTCCAGCAATGATCCTCTTTCCTGCTCTCTGATTTCTGCCTTTGAGTGTATGGAGTAGAATTCCTCAGGTATCTATCTCTCTGGAATGACCCCTCTGACAAGGAGTCTGGGCTTGGCCACAGGATTTGCAGATCACCCAACACCAGCAGACATGTGAATGAAGGAGGTTGCATGTCGGGCACCTGCCTCTGCTGAGCTATGGAGTCAGAGCAGCTCAAAGGAAGAGGAGACATACAGCCCAGCGGTGGATGGCCATAGTGTTCAAGCCCACCATAACTGTCCAGCATCCCACCAGCTTACCAGCTGAGCAGAGTCATGTGAGCAGGCCCAGGCCCAGGAGATCTACCCATGAGACCTGGCCAACAGAATAAGGAGCTCAGAGAGTGTTGGTTGTCCTAAGTTGCCATGTGTGGGATGTTTTGTTAGGCAGCCATGGACTATAGATAAGTAGAGCCCAGTCTTTCCAACATTGTGACAGATGTCTGAGAGGGTCTCAGATTTGTGTGTGCCATGGGGTGCTAATATGATGAAACCCACTAAGACTGATTTCTGACATTCTCTAAACCAGTTTTTGTCCTCTCTTCTCTCCCCTACCTTTCTGACTCTTTCTGTCTCTGTATCTTTGTGTGTGTATCTCTGTCTTTCCATTTCTCTCCCTTCCTTCCTCCTTCCCCTTCCTCTGCTTCTCCAAAGCAGAAATCTAGTACCATGCCTGGTATTTAAAGTGCCCACATCCACATCTTCCGAGCCAATTTGGGCACTAGGACTAGGGCTGGCCTAGTGGCCTCAGCAGGGGGATTTGAAGGCCGGGATGGTATAGGAAGGGCTTCTGGCTTTCCATACATCACTTTAATGAATGCTTAAAATGTCCACATCAGCAGTTTGTTCTCTTTGCTGAAGTTGTGCTCCCCATGAGGCCTTTTAAAAAATGCAAACATGCCTGGCTTGGTGAGCATGCCATCATGACTTTCTGAAAAAGGCCCTGTCAGATGTCTCAGAACCATGCGGTCAGTTAGGAAAAGAGAAACAGCAAAAGGAGAAGTGATGTTGAATAATGGCCAAGGGGCCCCACGGACCAAAAGACTTCTGAGCAAGGTTCCCAATGCTGCAGAGTCAACTCTATTTCCTGAGAAAGTCCCATAGCCTACTTCAAGAGAGAAGAACGAGCTCTGCCCAGGCTTTAGAGTCATACCCATGAGGTGGGTATGGAAGGGCATGCGGATTCATAGGCTCCACGTAGGAGCAGCTCCCTTGGATGGGCGTTATTTTCTCTATACCACAAGTTTGAGGCCACCCTGAGGCTAACTACATAGTGAATTTTTCCAGGTCAGCTTGGGCTAGAGCAAGACCCTATCTTAAAAAACAAAACAACAAACAAACAAACAAAAAACTCTGTATGCAACGTCACAGGCTACAGAGGGGCCTTCCTTCTTGGCTACATGTTCCATGTTCACACATTGGACTGTCTCTCCTTTGTCTTAAAGACTCTTTGGACGTGAACTGGTTATGCCAACAAGCACATCAACAGTGATGGCAGCGACAGAGGGGACGGGTGGGCAGGATGTGGGGCTTGTTGCTGTCGGATTCCATTTTTCTGAGCATTATGTGAGTTTAATGAGTTAAAACCCACAGTATAATTAGCACAAAGCTTAAGATACTCTCGCTAGATGTAATTGAATTTAATTTACAGCTTGAACAATTACATTTCCATGTTCAACCAAATGTTTGTCTTTGTTGATTCTAAAAGTCTCCTCCATCCATATTTATGTAGGAAGCCTTCCCATGGCCAAGCGTTTCTTGCAACGGGGCTGGATGGTGAAGAGTCTATCTTCACTTGAACTGGAAAGTGAAGTCTGTGAGATACAGTGCATGGGAATTACCTAAAAGACTTCAGGCTTTCTGATGTGAGGCATGTATTCTAAATGTACAGCCCTGTGCCTTAGAGGAAGGCTGGGCTGTTGCTTAATACAGCAACCTGCAACTCCCAGGGGTGGAGAGCACTTAGCATAATGTAACTGCTGACTTCCTAAGGAGGGAAGGTGCATTTCCCTGTAAGATTACAAGTGGTGGGGCTGGAGAGATGGCTCAGTGAGAAAAGTGCTTGCTTCACAAACATGAGGACCAAATGTTCAGATCCCCAACACCCACTGTCTGCACTCCAGTTTCAGGGAGGCGGAGACAGGAGAATCACTGGGGCTGACTGGCTAGCTGAATCAGTGAACTCTGCATTTATTGAGAGACCTTGTCTCCAGGAAATAGGGTAGAGAGTCATAAAGAGGACACCTGCCAGCAATCTCTGACCTCAGTGCATACAAGTGCCTACACACATGCACACATCACACACACACACACACACACACACACACACACACACACACACACACGGTTCCATGTGGCATTTCCAAAGAGGCACTGAGTGGGGGCCATCTTGATAGACAAGGTATCATGTGATCACAAGTGATATTTTCAAAGAGACCCTGGGTTGGGCCATGTGGACAGTGTAGTGTATCTTGTATTCTGCCATCCGTGAAATGCAGGCACAGCAAGCTGAAAGTGCCTGTGAGAGCCTGTAATTGCATCCACATGTTCCCTAGGGGACCCAGACATAAATGAAAGTATATCTTCCTTCCCTCCCCTATCCCTCTTCTTTACTAAGCTAAAAAGAGGAGAAGAAGATGGTGTTTGCAAAGCTAAGCTCTGCCTTCCTAGGCATTTAAAGAAAACCTCCCAATAGTGATCATCTGCAAGCCTCCCAGGAACCTGGAGGAACTGCAGAGCTTGGCCAGGTACAATTGGTGTCATCTCACCTCAGCCGAGATGAGGCATCTCTGCTGCTTGTCTTTTTTTTAATACCAATGTTTCTCAAAATAGAGTAAGGTATAGACACAAGCTTCTCCCAAGAACACAGTCCACAGACCATAATTTTACAATGCTCCTAAAATTGCACAGACATTAAAAACATCTTGGAGCTTCCAAAGAGCTAAACAAATTTACAAATAAAACAAACCTGTAAAACAGTGACATCCAAATTAACATTTCTTTAAAGAGATGCCTGGCTCTTATTTTATGGAAATTCACTAGGTTAGTCAGAAAATGTCATGACAAAACAGCTGAGATAAATCAACTTAAAAAGAGGAAAGGTTTTTGTTTCTGTTTTTTGGCTCATGATTTCAGAAGTTTCAGCCCATGACTGACATTGACATTTGGGGACTTTGGAAATGCTGAACATTATGACAAGAGATTGGGGTGGAGGAAGACCTTCCAATTCAGGGCAAGTGGGAAGCAGAGAGAGTGACTGGAAGGGACTAGGGTCCTCACTCCCCCAATAAACTATCTTCCTTCCATTAATCCCACCCACTAAAGCTTTTGGCAGCTCCCAGTGATGCCACAGGCTGGGGATCAAGCCTTTGCACATAAGTCTTTGGGTCACTCCTGACACAAAATATAGAGCCCAAGGACTTAGTCACTTGTGTCCCGAGTAGTTTCCCTGCTTGGGGCCCCTGGAGGGGTTGGGTGACTCCACAGGTCCATTGGCACTGTTCTAAAGTCATGTGAGTGTCCTTTAGGGATGGTGTCTGCCTGTGCCTTGCCTGTATTGGCCTCTGACAATAAATGTCGGGGTGACTAGCACCACGAAACCTGGAAAGAATGTGGCAGGTAGACGCTGAAGCTGGCTGCGCAAGGGGACCCACTCCCCAGAGGGAACTCAGCCTGGGATAATAAGCTCCAGGCTTCCTAAAATCTTAAGAGAAGGGTGAGGGGTGTGGAGGCCATGGTGGCTGACAAGCTTCCTCTTGGTGGAGGGAAGTGTCACAAACATGCACCTGAATAGTCCAGCATCTGTTCCCTGTGACAGCAAAGGACAAATGACATCGGAACAACTTCTCTTCAAAGTGAATGACATCTGACTTCCTCTGAGCATTCCTGTTGTCTGTGGGTTCCCCTTGGTGCTAGGTATGTAGCTCAGTTGGCTGAGTGCTTACGTAGCATGCACAGAGCTCTGCGTTCCCTCTCTAGCACTGTATAAACCCTGCACGTGCCTGTCAACCACTCAGGAGATGGAAGCAGGAGGATCAGAAGTTCAAGGTCATCCTCCCTCAGCTACATGGCAACCTTGAGACCAGCATGGACTAGATGAGATTCTGTCTCAAAGGAAAAAAGAAGGACAAAGGAGGTTGGCCTGCATGCCACTTCTGAAATGACAACAACCCTCTCTCCTACTCCGTGGAATTCATGCCCATATCTGCCAGCATTCCTTTCCTCTGGCCAGGATCTGTCAGTCACACCCTTGGGTATCTGGCTTCTAGCCTTCATCAAAGGCTTTGTGGCCCTTGGTGTTCTTTCCTGATTGCATCTGGGTTGAGGGCTCAGCAATCAGCCTTTGGTCCACTGCTGAACCTCTCTGCTAAGTGACCACTCCATACACCACATTGTCCCTGAGATTCTTCCCTCTCTGTGAGCCCAAACTTCCATACCTGGCCCACTGACTGGGAACTTCTACCTTTGCTTCATGGCTTCCATCCTTTGGCTCCATCCTAATCTGTCAGAGTTCCACGTTATTCCTTTGTACCAATGTATCTGAACTCAACAACCTGCAGCCTAGACTTCACAGTGGCTTGCTTCAATCCTCATTGGCCAAAATTCAGAGTTCCCCTTGTCTATTGCTCTTCAGTTACCCATGAGTAATAAAACCTAAACTCCAGATCAACAAGGGTCTGATCTCTGACTTTCCTGAAGTCATAAATTCAAATGCTGGCTCATAACCTCAACTGGATAACAGCTCACTAAGCTGTCCATACCTCTCCTCTTCCCACAGCAATCTCTCCCTCTCTCTGTCTTGCATATTTGTATGTGTGGTATATACAAACATGTGTGCATCCATATTCTCGTGTGTGGGCACATGTGTGTATGTAAATGGGTGCATACATGTTTGCATGGTGCTTCAGCTCATATATGTGTGCACATACTTGTAGAGGCTAGAGGATGACATCATATGTCTTTCTCAGTTGCTCTTCTTTTTTCTCTTTTAAAAATATATTTATTAATTTGTTTGTTTGAGAGAGAGAGAGAGAGAGAGAGAGAGAGAGAGAGAGAGAGAGAGAGAGAGAATGGGTGTTCCAGGGCCTCTTGCCACTGCAAACACATTGCAGGCACATGCACCACTTTGTGTGCATGGCTTGACATGAGTACTGGGAAATTGAAGCCTGAGCTTGCAAGCTTTGCAAGCAAGTGCTTTTCATGACTGAGCCATTATCCCAGCCTATTCCTGGTTTTTTGGAGACAGGGTCTCTTACTGAACCCAGGACTCAGCGAGTCAGCTAAACAAACCACTTTCCCCAGGCTAGGATTACTGTGTACCACCACACCTGGCTTTTGTGAGGGTCCTGGGGATCAAGCTATGGTCCTCGTGTTTACACAGCAAGCACATTAGGAGACGAGCTATTTGCCCAGCTCCCTTTGTGGTAATTTCAAACCACATCTTGTCTCATGGCTTCTCGTGCCTTTAGTGGTGATCTGAGCAAGCTTCCATTTCACCAAAACAATGGAACTTTCTCTATAGAAACCACCTCCATCTTCTACCCCACCATTCTGGCCTCCTGATTAATTAGACAAGAAAAATTCACCCCCCTGCCTGGCCATTCTGATCAAGTATTCCCAGTCTAGGTCTAATTGCTCCACCTGGTACTGATCAGCTCTCACTGGCTCTCCAGTGTTTGTTATTCATCAGTTGTCTTCTTCTTTCACAGCTTTAGCTATTGTGTCTTCTGACAGCCTTCAGTAAGGTTTCATGTAACCAGGCTAGCCTAGAACTCTCTATACAGCTGAGGATGACCTTGAGCTCCAGTTTCTCCCTCCTCCACCTCCCAAGTGTTGGATTGCAGCAGGTGCCACCATACCTGGCCTCGAGCTTCTCCTTGCTGCCGTCTGAACGTGTTCCCCAAAGCTCCAGTGTTGAGTGGGGAAGAGATCAGGAGGCCACTGTCCTCAGGAAAGGATCACTGAAGTCATAGCTAGAATAGATTAAGTTGTCACCAGTGGGAAGGATCCTAATAAAAGGATAAATTCAGGGGTGGGGAAACAGCTCAGCTAGTAAAGCACTGGCCTTATCAGCATGAGGTCCTGCATTCCATCTCCAGAGCCCATGTGAAAATACCTGGGTGTGACAGACACTTCTAATCCCTGTGCAAGGGAGCTAGAGACAGGAGAATCCCTGGGGTTCACTAACTCAGCAAGTTCCAGACCAATAAGACAGACACCCTGTCTCAAAAACAGGGTGGGCAATGCTCCCAATGAAACATACCCAAAATTGTCCTCTGGCCTGGACATGTGTATACACACACACACACACACACACACACACACACACACACACACTCACACACACTACACTCACTACACTCACTACACACACACACACACACACACACACTACATGTACACTTACACATACATTAACACACCTTCTCAAAAATACATATATCTTGCAAAAAAGTATTAATTCATTATAAATGCATCTCTCCCTCTCTTACCCTTTTGATGTGTGCAATGAAGTGATGACCAAGAAAGATATTGTAAGCTGCTAACACCTGGATATTGGATCTTGCCTCTAAAAGTGGAAGAAACATATTTGTTTGCTTTATAAATTACCCAGTAGTGGTATTCTGTTACAGCAACCCAAAATGGACAAAGCAATCCTATGTTGCAATAAAAAACACCTCTCACTTCCTGTCCCTTTTCACCGATCACCCTATCTTTTTCCTTCTCTTCACAACAGACCCTTTGAAAGAATTCTCCCTTCACATTGTCTTCACCTGAGCAATCACATCCCAGTCACACCTATTCTGAGGCCTCCTGGGCACCCCATCATCCCATCTGTACTCCTGTCACTGACACTTACCTTACGCCCTAGCCGTGACACCTGACACTGTTCCCACCTAGTCAACACTCAGCCTTGACTATGACGGCACAGAGCCATCGGTTTTCTTTTCACTTCTCTGGCTGTGGTTTCCAAGTTTGACTGTTCATCTGTAAGGTCTTGGGTTCCTCTCTTGGATCCTCTTCTCTTCTTTATACATCCTTCCTTTGAAGTCTCATCCATGACTATGGTTCCCCAGCTATTGAACCAAAGAAGCCATGTGCACACATTTGAATTCCAGACAGGAGGATGGCAGGCAGACATGAATGATATCCCTGTTGGTTTCATCCCTGGAAACTTTATCAGACTCTGGGCTCAGGTAGAAGGTTACATTAGTGTCTCACTTGGGGGGACTATGGAGAAGGAATGTAAATTAGCTTTTGATGATTGTAGAGAGATAAAATGGCACGTTAGAACCTTAAGGAGAACCAAGGGTATAACTGTTTTCCTTATAGGATATTTATTGAGTTTGGGTATTGTCATAGTTTGATACAGGTGTCCCCCACAAACAATTGAATGTGTTCTGATAGATCGATCCTCAGCTGATGGTAGTTTGGGTTTTACAACCTCGATGAAGCTGTGTTGTTGGGGGCGAGCTTATGGGGTTATAAGCCAGCTTCCCCTTGCCAGTGTTGGCACACCTTCCTGCTGCTGTTTGCAGGGCTGTGGCGGAGGTGATGTCCAGCCCTCTGCTCATGCCATCGTTTTCCCTGCCAGGATGGAGTCTCCCCTCGAGCCCGTAAGCCAAATAAACCCATTCCTCCACAAGCCGCTTTTGTTTGGGTTCTTCCTGCGCAGCAACTAGAAAGCTGACTTCAACAGGTATATCATATGTGTGGCAAATTAAACATGCTCATAAATTCTTCTACATGTCTCCTGCTAAGAATTGGGCTGAGAATTGTGGCCCACCCATGTAATATCAGTACTTGGGAGACTAGAGTAGGAGGATTGTCATGAGTTTGACTTTAGCCTGGGCTACAGAGTGAGTTCCAGGTTAGCCTAGGCTAGAGTGAGACCCTGCCTCAAAAATAAAAAACAAAACCAAAAAGAGCTGGGATCTTTGGGTCTATATCCCCTTCCCTCAAATCTAGATAGCTTTTACCTGCCAGATATGTGCCATATAGCTGAAAAGTGTTATGCAGACTGCTGGGGAGAAGAACCATCATCAGTCTTTCCCAGCAGTGGGCAGGACAAGCTGTACATCCAGTCAGCCAGGCAAAGTGTGCTCACTGGTGCAATACTGGCATGACTGTTCTGGGGGTAACCAACTTCTCTCTGATTGGATTTGAGCCCTAGATCAGAACTATATCAGGAATTACTCTAAAGAAGTGAAAGTTCTCAAACATGAGAGAAGCAACCATGTACTCTCGGTGATAACTTTACACATAAATCTGGACAAAAATATTCTATTGACTAACTAACAATAATAAAATTAAGGGCTGGGGATATAGTCCAGTGTAGAGTACTTTACTAGCATGGGCAGGACTCAGAGTTTGATTCCCAGTACTGCAAATAAAAAAAAATAAAATAAATGAGATAAAATGAATGTGTCTATATTAACATCAGATTAAAAATGAGCTAGAGAGATAGCTCAGTCAGTAAAATGCCTGCCTCATAAGTATGAGGACCTGGGTTCAATCCCTATTACCCCTGTAAAAAAAATGCCAGGGGCAGTGAGGCATGCCTATAATTCTAGCACTGGGGAGGTGGAGAGAGGAGGGTCCCTGAGGCTCACTGTTCAGCCAGTCTAGCTTAATTGATGAGCACCATACCAATGAGAGAGCCTGATTCAAGCAGAGGTGGACAGTATCTGAGAGGAATACCTAGAGTGTCCTTTGGCCTCCAAATGCATGCACACACATGTGAATCTACACATACACGTGTATCCATACACCAACATGCATATGCATTAAAAGAATTTTACTAGAGGAAAAAGTTCAGTACAAGATGAATTATGTCTTTTCCTAATAAAAAAGGTCCAATCTAAAATATATAGTGATGCAAATATTGGCGAAATAAAAAGCAATCTGGCCACCATAAGACTTGAACACACTCAGGAGGCTGAGGCAGTAGAAGCACAAGTTGGAGGCTAGCTTGAACAACAAAGTGAGGCCCAGTTCTCCATCCCAAATAATTAGATGTATTTTCATATTTGATGATTTTTGGCATTGGTATTTGTAATTTATAAAACCAGCCGACAGAAAGATCAGCAGGACCCAGCAAGATTAATACAACATAATCAATCAAAGATGTCATAAAAATATACACTGCAGGATAAAAATTGCAAAAATCATGCCTGCATACATGCAAAATGCTGACCAGAACAGACCCTGTGCTGGGCCAAATTGAAAGACATAAAATAATAAAAAGATTTGTAATCATACAGAATATGTGTCTTCCACCACAGGGGGAAAATGAACTAAAATTAAATAACAGACAGATAATTAGAAAATCACTGAATGTTTGAAAATTAAGTAACGCATTTTCAAATAATTCATGGGCAGAAAGAAAGAGTGATGGGAATTAGAAAGTGTTTTGATGTGCATGCTAAAAGCAGCATGGGGATGGGTGGGTGCTGTGCAGGCAGGGCTCAGGAAGATCTTATAGCTCCAAATTCACTTCTTAGAAATGACGAAAGCTGGGGCTCGGGAGATGGTGTAGCAGTTACCTTCGTGGTGCTGGGAGGGAAGAGTTTATTTCAGGTTTACAGATTCCAGGGAAAGCTCCATCATGGAAGAAGATGCTGGCTCACTTCAGCATCCACAGCAGAGAGAGAGAGAGAGAACCAATACCAGCAAGCATGAATGACCAGAGCTCAAGGTGTCTCAGAACACACACAAGCACAGGAGGGATGGACTCAAGATCTCACCCCCCAGTGTCATACCTTGTCCCAGCTGGGCTCTGCCTGCTGGAGACTTAAGTAATAAGTTCAGTCTTATTAAAAAAAATACCTCAGGTAATGGAGGACATACATTTACATTCAAATCACCACAGATGGCTAAAGGGTAATGTGCTTGCTGCTCAAGATCCCCAGCCCTCATGCCAATGCTGGGCATGGAAGTGTTTACCTTCATTCCCAGTACTTAGGAGACAGAGACTGGAAGATCCCCAGGTCAACCTGCCTAGCCAGACTAGCCAAATTGATGATCTGCATTCAATGAGAGATCCTGTCTCAAAGAATAATGTGGAGAGCAATAGAGGAAGACTCCCAAAATTGACCTCTAGTCTGCACACACATATGCATGTGCACTCACACATATATCACATATGATATATGCATGTTGATATCTGCACATACACATATATATACATATAAACATGAAAAAGAAAAAAGTTTAAAACCTAAGTATCTATACCAACAAACTAGAAAACGAGATATACATTATCACAAAAATGAAAGAAAACTACACAGAAAAAAAGGAGCAATTTAAAAAACATGGCTTCTAAAAAGATTAATAAGACTGGCGATCTGCTGGCAAGAGAGATTTATAAGACTACAGGGGGGAAGGGAATCCAGAGATTAAAAAAATAATGTTAGGATGGGAAAGAGACAAATATATGCTGTCAGACATTAGATGATGGTATGGGGATATTAGAAGCAATTTCATTATGATGTTTACTGTGGATTATCATCTTGATTCACTCTGGAATAAACACTTGTGGGGAGGTCTGGGAGAGTATTTCCCGAAACGATTGACTGAGGAGGAAGAACTGCCTCCAGACTGGACAGTCCCCCAGCCTTTGCCAGGTATAGAGAGGTCCATGGAAAAAGCAGTTCTCTTCTGTTCCCCCACCTTCATTCTTGCAGGTAAGAGCATCACAACCTTTAATTCTGCCAGTGAGAGCATCCCAGTTTCACTCCTGCTGGTGAGAGCATCTGTCCTGCTGCTGCTATCCTTGGTGAACAAAGGAACCCAACTTCTTCAGCCCTCCTACATGGACCAAAGCCCAGCAACTCTCTAAAAATCTTTCAGACCTCTTATAACACATTGATACGACACAGACATCCAGCATCATGGACCAAGCAGCATCTGGGTTCTCAGACTTTCCAGACTGTATCCAGCCATCTTTGGACTGCCCAGCCTGTGACTTGGAAGCCAATCTAATACAATCCCTTTGTATTATACATGCATTCTATTGGTTCTGTTCCTCGAGAGAGCCTTTGCTAATACACTTATGCTAAAACTTTAACAATTAGATAAGACCAATCACTCATTGGGAGGCATCTCATTGGCTACACTGAGCTCTTTGATTAACACCCTATGGTTTCTGGTAACAGCTTTATCCACTCATGTCGGGGACCTTCATTTAAACATTTTGTTTTTCATTTAATTTTAAGTTAGCTTACCAAGTAGTAAGTTTCCATATGTCAGGTAGGTCACAGAGCCCCTACGACAATATTGGATTTTTCTTGCTCTTGTTTACCCACCAAAGCTAGGGAGTAATCATCATTGATATATATATATATATATATATATATATATATATATATATATATATATATATATATATATATATATATATATATATCACGTGTTTCAGTTGCAGAAGTAAAGATACCAATTTAGAACTGAGCTGAAAGCTTACTCCCTACCAGTAAGTTTTTCAATGTCAGAAGATGCTACTCAAACTGATGGGGAAAAAAGACATTAATAATTCTACTCAGATATAGACCCTAAGTAATTCACAACCAGCAAGCAAGGCAAGATATGGCCTCTAGTGTAATAGTGGCAGGACAGTTATGGAAGTAACCAATTGTTCTTTGACTGGATTTGAGGCTCACCCTATAGGAAAGAAATCATGTTTGGTACTATAAATCTAGACCAAAGTCTGTGGCCAAGAAACTAGGTCTAATACTGTGATTATGTGATTAAACTAGGTTCCAATACTGTGATTATGTTAATTGTCTAACTGCCTTCTAAGTTATCTATGTTTGTTCCCATGGATTGGTACTGCTTTGAACACAGAAGATTCTTTATGCAAAGAAATTGGGTAGATGTGATTACAGAGATCCCCAGATGACAAAGTTACCAAGATCATGTGACTGGTTTATACTCGGCCCTGAACTGACATTTAAGGCACCCCTCCAAGGCTCAGGAAACCTTGTGAAAGACGTGGAGACACAAAGAATGAAAGAAGATGAGGAGGCTACAGAATGCTGTCTTCTGGTGTGATGGTTAAATTTATTTGTCAACTTGACCAATGTGATAATCCATAATAATCTTGGGTGGGTCTCTGAGCTTGCCTGCAGGAAGGATTGACAAAATCCTTTTGAGATTTTGGAGAAGATTTGTGATGGTTAAGTTTGTCAACTTGATCTAATCCATAGTAATCTTGGGTGGTCTCTGAGTTTGCCTGCAGGAAGGATTGACAAAATCCTTTTGGGATTTTGGAGAAGGGAGGAGTTCCCTTCTCCAGAGTGAGCCCTTTCCCCCAGTGGGTGGGCCTTCCAGAAGAAGACTAATATAAGGAAGTTTAAGGGGAAGGAGATGCTCTTCCTTCCTCCCCCAGCTGCTGGTGCTTGTTCGTGACTTGCACTCACATCCTGCTCTCCTACCCTTCCTGGACATCTGAATCCAGTTTCCTTGGCCTCACATATTGGACTGAAGAGCAGCCACTCCCTAGGGAGCCATCAGGCCTCCTGGGCTGGATTGGGACTGCTGAGGCTACCAGCCATGTCGACTAAACAGCTACTGGTTTCTTCACCTGTGGACCTGCATTCTGCTATTGTTGGACTGTCAGCTGCCACTCCCCAGGGTGCCATCAGGCCTTCTGGGCTGGATTGGGACTGCTGAGACATCCATCCACGTGGACTAAACAGCTACTGGTTCCTTACCTGTGTGCCTACCGACTGCTACTATTGGACTATTGTAAGCTATCCTAATAAATTTCCTTTTATTATAAGCCATTCTATCAACTCTGTTAGCTCTAGAGAGCCCTGACTAATACATCTGGATAAGAAAAATGTGCTCTACTCTTGGATTCACAGAAGACAGTGTTTCCTGTAGATGATGGAACCTGTCAATATCTCTTCATAGATGAGGGCAGGGTTCAAGTGATCCCACACCTTCTGGAGTGAATATTGGAAAGTGATGATAGCTGGGAGAGGGGAAGTCATATCTTTTAGGAGGATGGGCAACCAGTTGAAGAGTGACCATTCTCTAGTCAATAACCTCCCACCCATGATTATACAAGCAAACCTAATTTAATTTAGTGGGTCAAAAATACAATAAGATAAACAAGGCATAGAACATGGGCGTCTAATGGGAAAAAGAAGGTTTTACTGGGAAGGGAAAACGGAAGAGAGAAGATAGGTGGGAATTGTATATATATATCCAGGTATGTATGAAATTGTCAATTTTTTTTAAAAATTAGGTAAAACACAAATTCACAAAATTTATCTAAATTGAATCTGTAATTAAAACTTTCACACAAAGGAAATTGCAGGCCCAGACTTTACTGAAAATATTGTTCAAATACTAGAGGAAATAATAATACTGAATTTTAACAAAACTTCTAGAAAGTAGAAAAATACTGAATATTTACCAACATTTACAAATTTTAATTAATAAACCTAATGAGACAATTGAGAAAAAGAAAAAGAGAAAGATTCTCATCTCTCATGAACATAGATGTAAAAATGCTGTGGGTTTCTTGGAGAAATGTGAAGTTGATTTTCTCTTTTGTGTATGCATTGTTGTAGTGTGCATATGTGTATGAATGTGTATTGGTGCATCTGTGTGTAGGTGTGTGTGTGTGTGTGTAGGCTAGAAGTCAATGATGTGGGGTGTCTCCACTTTTGAGACAGGATCTCTTGCTGAATCTAGAGCTCAACTATCTTGCTAGTGATCCCTAGGTATTCTTCCACCTTTGCCTCTCAGTACTGTGATTACAGGTGACACACCACCATACCTGGCTTTTACACAGATGCTAGGGATCCACACTGAGGTCCTAATGTTTGTGAAGCAAACACTTTATCCACTGAGCTATTTCCACAGCCCAATGTCAATTTACTCATAATAAAAGATCATCATTCACTACACTAACAGTATGAAGAAAGGAAACCATATCTCAATAACTACACAAAGTATTCACTTTTGAAAGGAACAAAACCTTCAGAAATTTGAGGAGAGAACTTTCTAATCTGATCAATATTTTCATTACAGGTGAAAGGAATGAAATAAACCCTGCAGCTCTCTCACTTAAGGTTCATGGGGAGGTGGTCCATGCATTCTCTCTGGCTTTGGGGGTTTATAAAGCATGCCTATGGTCACTGTATCAATCCAGCAGTCCATGAGGCCTCCTGGTGAATAGGTGAATGCAACAAGAAAAGAAAAATAAACTAATGAGTTAAATATGATAAAGGAAGAAGTAAGCTGATCATTCTGTAAAGATAACATATTGTGCGTGTGTGTAAACAGCATGAAGGACTTTTATTCCACTTGGTAAGTGATTTCACATGGTCTTGCCTATCACATCTCTTTCTGAAAATCAGTCCTAGCTCTGTACTCTAGCAGTGAAAACTGAAAATTGAAAACAACGGAATACAGAACAACACTCATCCTGTCAGATATTTATGAATAAATCTAGTGAAAAATTATATACTTTCTATACTTTTCAACTTTCACTGCAAAACATTGCTGGAAGCAGATAGAAATAAATAGTCTATTATTCTTATTAATTAAAAGACTTTTTATTGTCCATAATGAGTTACATTATTTAATGGGCAAACAATGAGTTGTTATCCCCAATTCTCTGATGCTCCCCCTCCCCCATCCCCAACCAGCTGGATATTCTCCTCCGTGGGTTGTCTGGATCAGTCCCTGTGACAGGGGACCATGGATAGCCTAGTATTCAGCCAGGTTCTCCTGGCCCTAGTATGTTGTTACTGAGGGGTGCCATGCCTCTGGATAGTTTCCTCCACCATGGCTCTCACAATCTTTCCGCCCACTCTTGGTACAGTTCCCTGAGTCGTCGTGGGTGAGTATTAAGGCTGCTTTATTGTTGTGAGCTTAGGGGTCTTTGTGTCAAAAATCATTGGTTTCTGTCTCACTGGCTTATCCTGTGTTGACTGAATGGCTGTGGCTGTGGGTCCCATTGTTCATCCCATCATTCTCTGTGGGGTTCCATATGGATCCTCCACGATATGACTGTGGTGGCTCCTCTCTTGCCAGGATCTCAGCTATCAGCCTACGGTCAGTTGGTAGGGTTAGATGGGCCCCAGCTCTCTTACTGCATCCTGAAAAACACAAACATAATCTCTATCTGAGAGTGAGGTCAGTGTAGGTTAACAAATATACACAATTCTGGATTACCTAGATTCTATTTTTAGTAGCCTCCCCATCAATCGCGTTGTTTGGCTAGGGAGATAGCTTAGTAAAGTGTTTATATGGAACCTGTACTTGATATCCAGAACCCACATAAAAATGTTGGGTGGGGGGGTGTCATAATCAGCCACATGTCGCTGGGATGAATCTTCAAAGCAGGTACAGTTTATGGGAGTAAAGTATTTATTTAAACTACAGATTGAGGGGAAGTTCTGTAAAAGTAAAAAGAGGCTGGCCCTCTTTCACAGGTCCGAGCAGAGAGAAAAACCTATCACCTACATCACACACATAGAATAGGAAACCGGCAGGAGGAAGGGCCAATGAGAGAATTTCTTCTCCTTTATATAGACTTAGGGTGGGGTCTTACAACCCTTCCCCAGACTTAATGGCTTCCTGAGTCTCTGGACTTTCCTTCCTGCACTGCCCACACAGGAAAGCATGTTTACTTCTAGCTTCTTTGAGCTTCTTTACATCCTGCCCCCTACTGAGAGGCTGCCTCCCTGTAAACATCCTCAGAGACCCACCCAAGATTACTCGGAAGGTCAAGTTGACATCAAAATTTAACCATCACAGGGGATCACATTCTTATAATCACAGCACTGGGAAGATGGAGGTAGGAAAATCCCTTGTTTGTTGATCTACATATGCATGTCTAGACCAGATCCATACTGGATTGGATTATTATAGTTTTGTAATATAATTTGAAAACAGTAAGTGTAATGCTTCCAACTTTGTCCTTCTAACTAAAAATTATCTATTCTGTTTTTTTGTGGTTCCGTATAAATTTTCAGTTTATCTATTTCTAGGAAAGATCTATTTCTACTGAAATTCCCACAGAGATTGCATTATATATGTGGTAGTTTTGAATAGATGTCCCCCAATAGAATTTATTATAATTGTGTTTATTATAATTGTGAATTGTTTTTAGCCTTCTGGCTGGAGGAAGTGTCACTTTGATCTGGCCTCCCCAGGGTCTTGCCCTGAGGTATTTCTAATTGAATGCAAAATTCTAGGGATACATATGCAAAAGAGCAGCCAGAACCCAAGCCTGACAGTCCTGCTGTTTTGAGTTCGAGTGTTACAGTGTGCTTGCTTAAGGTGCTGGTGGTGGGCTTCTGTCTGTCTCTGCTTGGATCTGTGAAAGGGGTCCAGCCTTTTCCTTAACTTCTCCTCAATCTGTTAGTTCAATAAATACTTTCCTCCCCAAAATTGTGCCTGATTTGGAGATTCATCCCAGCGGTGGGTGACTGACTATGACAATATCTATGGGTCATTTTTGGTAGTATGAACATCTTAATCATAATTATTGTTGTGTATTCATATCAAGTAATGTTCTTGTATCTTCCTTGATGTCTTTTAGTTGTCATTGTATGTCTAATTTATGTTTTGGGTTATTTTTATTGCTAGGTAATATTTATGTTTTGTTAGTTGTTGTTTTGATACAGGGTCTCATTATGTAACCCATTCCTGCTGACCCAGTCTTTTGAGTGTTTGGGTGATGAGCATGTACCTCCACAAGTAGTGTTTTATACTTCCTGATACTGCTGTAAGTGGCATATATCCTTTACTTCTTTTGAGAAAGTCCACCTGTAATGCATATAAAAGCAACAGATGTTTCTGTGTGTAGCATTGTGGTGTGTATGTGGCATGGGTATGTATAGTGCATGCATATGTGCGTACAGATGGATATGCCTCTGCATAGAGGTGTGAAGGTCAGAGTAGAATGTCAGGGTCCCCATTGAACACTCTTTCACTTTGCTTCCTTGAGACACAGTCATTTTTCAGTCAAATCCCACTGACTCACCTGTCTCCATACACCCCTCAGGTTAAGGTGTGTGTATGTCTGGCTTTTCATGTGGGTGTTGGGAATCAAACGCAGGTCCTCATACTTGTTTATCAAGTGCTTGTACCCGTGAGCTATCTGCTTAGCAACATACCAGATTTTTACATGGCCATTTTAAATCCTGAAGTTTTACCAAATCAATTTAATTACTATAATAGGTTTTGGTCATCTTTACAGTTTTCTCTCTAAAGGATTATGTTATCTGCAAGCAGGGATGTTTTGCTTATCCCTTCGCATTTTGGATGCCTTTTATTTCCTTCTCTTGAAGGTTATTAATTGCGCTAGCCAGGACTCCCAGCACTAGGTTGAATTTAATCGGTAACAGTGAGGACCTGCATCTTCTCTGGGGACTTAAGCTCTTCACAACTGAGAAGGAAGTTGGCTGTGAACTTGTTGTATATGGACTTGATTATGCAGAGTACATTTCTCCTGGGTCTAATTTCTCGAGGCCTTTGCTTGAAAAGAGATGTTGTGTTTTGCCAAATGTCTATTTTTGCATTTATTGAGAGGATCATGACTTTCATCTTTGTTAATGTCATTCACCTTTCTTATTTATTAATTTTTGTATGTTGAGCCACTTTTATATTTCAGGTAAAAATGCCACTTGATCATGGTGTCGGGTCCTATTAATGTGACACAGAACTCAATCTCCTAGTATTTTACTGAAGGCGCCTGTCTCTGGTCAGCAGTGACATTTTCCATATCGTCTTTCTCTGGCAGTGTCTTCTGTGGCTCAGCTGTGAGGATCGTGGTGGCCTCTGAAATGCTTTTACCACTGTTTCTTTCTCTCACTCTGCAGGAATTGGAAGGGATTGGTATGAAGTCTTACTTAAATGGTTGGTACAATTTCTTAGTGAAGCCATCTGGTCCATGGTTTTCTCTCTTGAGAGATTTTTTGATTAGTGATTCCATCATCTTTATTATTTTTAGTTTGTTCCTATTTTCTATTTCTTCATGTTTAATCCTGGTAGGTTGTATATTACTATAAATGGATGCATTCCTTCTAGGCTAGCCAATCTTCGTGCAGATTGCCTCATCTGGGCCTTTGGATTTCTTGTGTTGTCAGTTGTAATGGCTTCTTCTCTTCTTTCATCACTTTGAATCTCCTGTGTGTTTTTTTTTTCCAGTCTAACCAAGGTGTTTCAGTTACTTTCTCCTGGCTGGGAACAGACACCCAACCAGGAGCAACTTATGGAAGGGAAAGCATTTAATTTGGCTTGCATTTCCAGAGGGTATAATCCATCATGGTATAATACATCATAGTAATCTTGGCAGAGAGGATACAGAGGGAGACCAGCAAGCAGGTAAAATACCTAAAGGCCCTGCCTGGAGACACACTTCCTCCAGCAAGGCTCCACCTCCTAATGGTTTCTCAGCCATTCTGAACAGTGCCACCAGCTGGGCACTAAGTGTTCAAACACATGAGCCTGGGGGGCGAGGGCGCATTTTACATTCAGACCACCACCAGAAGGCTGGCCAAGTCAGCTCTTCTTATCAGTGTTCTTTTGTGCTTTCTAGTTTCCATTTTACTCATTTCTACTTTTTTTTCTTCTACTAACTTTGGGCTTCTCCTGTTTTCCTGCCTCTCTGTTTGATAAATTTCTTTCCTCTCAGTGTAAACTTCCCTCTTAGAACTGCTGTTACTGCATACTACACATTTTGGTACACGGAGTTTCTACTTTTGTTTGTTCCAATATATATATTTAATCTCCTTTGATTTCTTTTCTTACCAATCAGTTTTGTGCTGTTTAATTTTTATGTTTTGATGAATCTTGCAGTTAAAATTCTATTATTGATTCCTAGTTTCATACCATTGTGATAGGATATAAATTATTTTAGTTTCTTAAAAGGGAACCTATGACACACCAAGGATCACATTCTCTGTGCACTGAGAAGAGTGTATGGGAGGTTGTCACAAGGTGGAATGTCCCCCATGTTTCTTGGGCCCATTGGGTCTGACACATGGTATAAGCCCTCTGTTCCTTCCTGAGCTTCTCTGCATTAAGTGCCCAGGGTGGAAGTGGGGTGCTGAAGTCTATGCCATCATGATGTCTCTGTTTCTCCCTTCACTCCTGTTACAGTTTTCTGTGTGTATTTAGATGCTCAAAATTTGGTGTACATACATTTCTAGTCATCATAGTTGATAAGTTAACTCCATTACAACTGTATAATATATATTTATGTACCTAAAAGCCTCTTTTGACCTATATTGGCACAGCCACCCCAGCTTTCTTTGGTTATCATTTATATGGACCATCTGTTTCTTCTCTTAGTTTTAGTCAGTTTAGTTAGTTTAGACAGTGGTTATCCTGAAAGCTCACTGAGTCACAGAAATCCTCCTGCCTCTACCTCCTGAATGCTGGGATTAATGGGATACACCAAAACACCTTGGCTACTGTTGTTTTCAACTGTGTTTCAGTTATTTTGTAGCTGCTTCCTTCCTCTCTTGTCCTTTTCTGTGATTTCACCATCTTTACACATTTTTTTTTTCTAAGTAGGGTGTCGTAGTCAGACACACGCTGTTGGGATAAATCTCCAAACCAGGCACAATTTGGGGGAGGAAAGTATTTATTGAACTAATAAATCCAGGAGAAGTTAAGGAAAAGGTTGGCTCCCTTTCACAGAAGCAAGCAGAGAGAGAAACCCTCCACCAACACCTCATGCAAGCAAGCACACTGTAACATTGTAACTCACAAAACAGTAGGACTGCCAGGTTTGGGTTCTGGATGCTGTTTTGCATATGTATCCCTAGAATTTTGCATCCATTTTAGAAATACCTCAGGGCAAGACCACAGGAGGTCAGGCCAAAGTGACACCTCCTCCAGCCAGAAGCCTGGAGACAATTCACAATTATAATAAACACAATTATAATAAATTCTATTGGGGGACATCTATTCAAAACTACCACATAGGGTCTCACTATAGTCAAAGCTAACCTGGAATTCACTATGGAGTCTCAATGTGGCCTCAAACTCATGGCAATCCTCTTACCTCTGCCTTCTAAGTGCTGAGATGAAAGGCATGTTCCGCCATGCCCCAAGACCATGTGTATATGTATGTGTATATATATGTATATGTATATGACCTGCATGCCTTTATTTATTCATCACACTTCATGTTATGGCTGTCATAACAAGTCTTCTTCCTAAATTATAAATCTAGTATTGACAATCATGGTGGTGGGGCTGGGAGATAGCTTGGTCATGAGCAGGAGGACCTGCATGTCCATGTAAAGTGCGACCTGGTGGCATGTGCCTATAATCCCAGCACTTGTACGCAGGTGGATCCTTGGACCTCATTGGTCAGCCAATCTAGCCCAGTTGATGGTTCCAGGCCAATGAGAAAGCCTGTCTCAAAAAAGGTTGACAGTGTTGCTGAGGATGACACCTAAGGATGTCTTCTGATCTACATCCACACACATATAGGAGTGCCACACACATCTAAATTCACACACACACACACACACACACAATTAGTGGTGACTATTTAATATATTCTACATAGAGCTACATAGTTACCTGATGTGCATTTTCTTATATTAGCTTGGACTGTCAGTTTTCTGCTGCTTCACCATCAGCATTAAGCATGGTACAGAATAGCTGCATAATGGTACCTATAGAATCAACACATCAATAGTGATTGTGCTTGTGTGCATGGATGGCTTAATGTCTGCCTTTTCTCCATAAGGGCAGCAGAACCATCTTTTTCACTGATGTCTCCTCCGGGCATAGTGCTAAGTAGGTGGTCCTACACTTTTATATGTTGAATAAATGAATGAATAAAGGAGATGATGAGTATCTGTGAGCTGCAGAATAGATTAAGAGGGAGTTCAGGCAGTAGGCTTAAGTTCAGATGTGCCCTTGGCATGTCTCAGCTGAAGGCCAGAGTGAAGCACTCCCTGGCAGTGACCTCTCTCTCTTGGTCCCACCTGTGCTTTCAGAGGCAGCCAGTGCTTGACTCCAAGAGTTGTCACTTAGGTGTCTGAGAAGGAAGAGAGATGGCAGAGCTCTTTAATTCTGCCTTTGAAACTCACACCTTTCTCTACCCAGCCACTCTAGATTCAGTCCTGACTAGAGAAGGTCTGCAGCGGATTCAACACCAGATCCCTTCTCCTGGGCATTTCTAACAGACAGAAGCTAACCTGAGACCAAAAACAATAGGGACAACAGTAGATGCAGGGTGAAGTAAGCATGGATTGGAGAGAAGCTCTGGGGGTAGAATGTGGGGAGGGCAACTTACTTGATGTGTTGGTTAATGATGGAGCATGAGACCCAAGACAGACCCTCTGGTTTATTTCGTCTTGTCATAACTTCGCTCTCATTTTTAGCCAGCCATTTCCTGGTCCTCAGTGTGTGGAAGCAAATCAAGCTGCCACAGGGCTAGAGCAGGGTTTCTCATAGTTTCTGATGATGTTGTTTTGTAGACACACCCACCCACTTAAATAACCCTTAGTCCCTGCTCGGTTCTGCCTGGGGCCTTCTAGAAGGCTTTAAAATTATTTGTTTATTTGCAAGGAGAGAGAGAGAGGGAGAGAATGAGGGAGGGAGGGAGAGAGAGAGAAATGGGCATGCATGGCCTCTTACCTTTGCAATTGTGCCACTTTGTGCTTCGGGCTGTAGATGGGTACTGGGGATGAGACCCAGGGCAGTTAGGCATTGCAAGTAAGTGCCTTCAACCACTGAGCCTTCTCCCTAGCCCTACAGTATTTTATAATACAAGAATTACTTTCCCATTTTCTCCCTTAGTGTAGTGTGTGGCCTTTCTCAGCTATATAAAGAAGGCCAAGGAAATGTTAAGTGTCTGGCACAGGAAGCAATGACTGTGGGAATATATGACCACCAAGGGAAGCTGAATTCCAGGCCATGGTCAGGGACTCAAGTTCCCTGCCTGCCCTGCTAGAGACTTCCTGTGAATGTGTGGCCCAGGAGCTATGAGGAGATACACAGGCTGTTCCAAGTGTAAAGTGTTGTTGTGGTAACCCCCAGGGGAAAGTAATTGGGGTGGAAATGATAAGAAGATAACCAATAAGGAGAGGAGTCTGAGATGCTTACAGCCACCTTCTCCAAGGGATTGGACATTCCCACCTTCCTTTGTTCTCTAATTTATTTCCAAGTATAGACTATCCTGAACATCTTTTTCCTTCCTGCTTAGATGAGAACCCCCTGCTAACCTCTTCCTCCATGACCCTTGAGGGGCATTTGAGCAAAGTTCCTTCTAGTGCCCTGGGATTTGACTTCATGCCTAGGCGTGAGTCACTGTGGGATTCCTCCTTCTAGCCATTATCCTCCATTCCCACCTCCATCTAAGTGAGTTCCTCAAAATAGCTTTAGTCTCCCAGTGGGCAGAACTCAGGATGGGTTGCCCCTTGATCACGGAGGCTCAGGGCAGGTCAGTCAAAGCTTTGGGCTTCTGATCAGGAGTGGCCAGCCTTTCTAGAGGAAGAGGAAGAAAGTGAAGAGATAGGTGATGTTTCCCCAGCCAAGGGAAGCCTGCAACATAGGTGTCCAGCCTCGGGTGAGTGAAATAACATCCAGCTGTCTGTTAGGCGCTTCTCTTTGAAATTCTGTTTTAATTAACCAAAGAGAAATTCTAACTTTTGTTCTGGAAGGTCCTCTGTATCTCTGGCATTTCCAGCTAAAACAATGAAGGGTAAACCTTGACCACAGTGTGACTGCTGGTGTGACATGTAGAAGTGGCCAGTGTTACCTGTTTGCCACTTATTATGTTTCTTAAATCATAGCTGGATATTTGCTTCACACTAAGCTCAATTCAAGCATTGGGAATTCCATGGTTAATGAAATTCAGTTCTCCCTCTTCTGGATTTTATAATCCAGTGATGAAGACTCTCTCCTAAAATACTTTTAAGCTGAAACAGTGAGTCATTTCTGTGGAGTGCTCAGTGCTAAATGATATATCGATATCATTCTCTCCAAGGATCAGGGAGAGGGGGCAGAAAGAATTTCAGAGCCAGGGGAGGAGGAGTGCTATGGCCTCAGAGCACTTCACAAGGGCTGCACAATCCTGGGACTCTGGATGGAATAGGAGGAAGGTTTTCTTTTTTTTTTTAAATATATATTTATTGTCCAAAATGAGTTACATTATTTAGTGGGCAAACACTGAGTTGTTATCCCGAATTCCCCAATTCCTCCCCTCCCCATCCCTGATCAGTTGGATATCCTCCTCCTTGGACTGTCTGTATTAGTCCTTGTGGCAAGGGATCCTGGATATCCTATTACTCAGCCCGGTTCTCCTGGCCCAAGTGTGTTGTTACTGATGGGTGCCATGCCTCTGGACCATCTCCCCCACCACGGCTCTCACAATCTTTCCGCCCCCTCTTCCCCTCAGTTCCCTGAGTCGTGGTGGGTGAGTATTAAGACATCAAAGTAGAAAAGTGGTCACGTGTGAGGGCTACGGTTCGAATCTCCAAAGCTCCCAAAGGCCTGTGTTAAAGTTCTAGTCCCCAACCTGTGCTCTCATTGAAGGTGGCCAGATTCTTCGGAGGTGGGGCTTCCTAGGAAAGTTATGCTCTGCCCTTGAAGGAGGCAATGGGAGGGGGTTGTGAGGAAAATACCTTATATGCATGCATGTTCATTGCCAGTAACATTAAATGAAAAGGGAGTCACTTAATCAAAGCAAAATAAATACTATTGCAGATTATTTACAAATATGACAAAAGGCAATGAAGATGACTTTTGTATGATGGAATTTGGAAAAGCCTGAGATACATTGTCTAATCAATATCATTTTCTTTCCTTTCTTCTTTAGACAAGAGAACATTTGTTCTGTGCCTTCTGATTTTACAAGCACCACTCTTGTTACCATAGACTCCCAGAAGAAGGCATATGTACTGTTCTGAGAGGAAGCTGGCATTTACCCAAGCATGGGCACACAGGAGGTATTTGACCCCTTCTGGCATTGTCCTGGCATCTCCATGGGGAGTTTGGGGAGACAGGGGAGAGGCAGGAGGCTCCAGGCATGGAGGATGGATGAGAAGTCAGACGGAGGTACACCCTGGGGTGCTGAGCGTGCTGCTCTAAGGAATCTGAGTTCTTCCTGAAGGCATCAGAAACCACTGTGGAATTGAGACGGGGAACAGTGTGACCAGATGTGCTCTTGGAAAAATGATGCTGGCGACTGTCTTTCAGATGTTTATTTAAAAACAAATCTATCAAAGTGTTCTGAAATTGGTAGGAATCAAAAAGGAAAGAGCCTTTTATTTCTCACCCTCTGCTTGTCTCTGTTTTGGTTTCTATCTTCCTGTCTCCTGCGCTGAAAGAGCAGGCCAAGAAAGGTTTTAAATTCAAAGAGGATACTGAAAAAGTCCCATCTGCCTGAGTGTAGCAGCAGGCCAGCTCATTTTCTGTCTGGTCCCAAGGCAGCGACAATCATGTGAGAAAGCAAGGTGGAGACAGTGGTCACATGGGAGGGCTATGGTTCGAATCTCCAAAGCTCCCAAAGGCCTGTGTGAAAGTTCTGGTCCCCAACCTGTGCTCTCATTGAAGGTGGCCAGATTCTTAGGAGGTGGGGCTTCCTAGGAAAGTTATGCTCTGCCCTTAAAGGAGTCTTGGGAACTTCAGCCTGTCCCCTTCCCTCTCTTTCTGTTCACAGCATGATGGGAATGGGCCACCTGGAACTCATGCTCCATGTTACACTCTGCCTGGCCTCAGCCCCCAAATCCACAGGCCAACTGACCTTGACTTTGTAACTGGAACACTGCAGCTTACATGGGAGTCACTGAAGAGACCACTGAGTAGAGACAGGAGGAGAGTCTCGTAAGTTGTACTTTTATTTTTTAAGTTTTATTTGGAAACTTCCCATAGACAACATACCATAATCATAATCCCCCAAAGGCTCCACTTCCCCTCCCAATATTCCCCTCCACTGAATCCCTTCTTTCCAACTAGTCTCTCTTCAGCTTTGATGTCATCATTTCCCCTCCTATTGTGCAGATCTTGTATAGGAAGCATCAGACACTGTGAGCTCCTGAATATCAAGTCCATTTTGTGTCTGGAAGACAGTATTGTAAGCAATCATCTCGTCCTCTTCCTTTGGCTCTTATATTCTTTCTGCTCCCTCCTCCATGATGGTCCCTGTGCCTTGGAAGGTATGATAGAGATGTTTTATTCAGTGCTAAACTCTTCATTGTTGCTTCTTCTCAACACTATGGTGAGTATAAGTCACCCCAGTGGTCACCGTCATCTGAAAAGAGGAGCTTCTCTAACCAAAAGTCAAAGTAGTATTAATACACGGGCATAAACATAAGTGTTTAGACTTTGGTGGGCAGAATACATCCATTTAGCCAGACAACAGAAGTAGATTCCCCTTAGGGCTTATGACCTTCATGCTTGGGCTGCAGGTCACTGAGAAATCAAGCTGGAGCTGAGCTGGAAATCTCCTTCTTGTTACGTACCTGTCAGGATACTAGAACGAGCTCTATGGAGCACTCAGCCTTTGGGGAGAGAAAAATCATCAACTGTCCTAACCAACAGCGGACCCTCCAAGCTTTAAGGCTTGCCATCCAGGCCAAATGTGCCAACTGGTGCCATGGTGGTATGTCTATTATGGGGGAAAGCAACTGCTCTCTATTTGGATTGGAGCCTGCTCCACAGGAGGGAATTCATGCCTGCTACTGAAAGCCTAGTCAAAAGCCCAAGTTGTACTTTACTGAGAGCCAGCGAGTGATCTCAGAAGGCCGTGGGTCCACATCTTTAAAACCAACTGACAAGCAGTGAGTCTGGGTAGATGGTTCAGTGGGTCAGAGTGCCTGTCACACAAATATGAAGGCCTGAGTTAATTCCCTGTTCCCTAGTCCTGCCAGCTTCTAGGGTTCACTTGTCAGCCAGCCTCTGACTGACTCCAAGTTCACAGGGACTCGTCTCAAGGAAACGACATGGCAGACCAATAGAGGAGGATGCCCAACGTTCTCCTCTGTAGGCAAGTGCATGGAGTGTGCACACATCTGCACACACACACACACACACACACACACACACACACATCATCCACCTCATCTCCTGCCAGCTTGCTTTGTGGGGCATGAAGGTCACTCTGCAGCTCACTCTTGTCCCTCTCAGGGTTCAGCCACATTCCAGAAACTTGTGATGCACATGGCTCTCTAATGATCTTCCCTCACACGTCCCTCACTCTGTGGATGCTTGAGCTCAGGCATGTCTTAAAACTATCAGTCTAGTTTCCAGTGGCATCAACCCTGTACTCCTGCAGGGGCATCTGGAATGAGGGAAGGTTAACTGAACAAACAAACCATTAACAGTGTGTTTGTGCTAAGCCAGAAATAGTGTAAACTTATAGATTCCTTTCTGTTGTATGGAATACAGATATGTCTTCATGATACAGAATATCAAAGTGCCCTCCTGTCCTTTATCAAAGTGAAACCATCCAACACTGTGTGTGTGGGGGGAATAACATACCCTCTTTTTAAGTTGATTGTTCTAGATATTTTGTTACAGTAACAGAAAGCTGACCAACATACTGAAGAATAAATCATGAATCTGCTGACAGCACCTCTTGTTGTGATTGTTATTTCTTTTATTCACAGGGTCTGTAGAGACAAGGGACTCTGTCCTCCACTGACTCATGACTTTGTGGGGTCTTCCTTCACAGTGGCTTTTCCACTGTAATATAACCCCTTCTGTGTGAATTATGAGTCACTGCACTGTGTCCTTCCATTACACACCCAGTGTTTGTTTGTTTATTTATGTTCTTTTGAGACAGGGTCTCATACATCCCAGGTGGCTTTGAGCTCCATATGTAGTGAAGGATGACCTTGAACTTCTGATCCTCCTTGTCTTCATCTCCTTGGTGCTGGAATTACAGGCATGTGTCATCGTACTGGGGTTATGCAGTGCTGAGGATCAAACCCAGGGCTTTGTGCACACTAGGCAAGCACTCTACCAGCTGAGCAGTAAGTAAAAGTCTTTAGGTCTCCCTTTTTGTGCCCCTGCCCCTGTTCCTGTCCCTGTCCCTGTCGCTGTTGCTGTATGTAGGCAGTCCAGCTGGCAGCAGGCTTTTGGATGTTCTTGGCTCTAGACCTCCTATTGACATAGGCTCCTTATGATCACAGACACTTGCACAACTTTGTGTCTGGCTTTATCTATGTTTATTTTAAAATTGCTTTGAAAAATTTATTTATTTGCACGTGCGTGTGTGTGTGTGTGTGTGTGTGTGTGTGTGTGTGTGTGTGCACATGTGCGCACGCACCAGGGTATTTTGCTACTGCAAATAAATGCCCTATTGCACTTTATGTAGGTGGCTGAGCAATTGAACCCAGACTGCCAGGCTTTGTAAGCAAGAGCATTTAACCACTGAACCATCTTTGCAGCCTAGCTAGTGTCTGGCTTGATCCCATGACTTTTTACAGTGACATCCCCATCTTTCCAAAGCTGATCTCAGTGATAATGCCACACTTTAGTGACAGCAGGTCCTCTTTGGTGGTGGCGGGGGTCTTTTCTCTCCTCAGTTGTGTCTCACCCCACCCCTGGCATCACAGAGTGGGGTGATGCTTGCTTTCCCTGTTGTTTTCCCTCGCCTAAGAGGCGGATTATTACTCTACTAAATGCCTTGAGCAAAGCTTAATTCATCCCACTGATTCACACATGCAGAAGAAGCAGTTTGAAACTGAGAATCACATGGTTTAAAGAGAAGAGGATGTGGGCTGACATCTCTGCTAGGTGTGCAGGGAGGACTTTGCTCTAATCATCTCACTGGCGCTGGGTTATTTCATTCATTCGTGCTCCTTGCTGCTTCCTTGTCCTGCTAAGGGGAGAGCACGCAATCTACTGCTATGGTCTGGATCCCCCTTCAGGAAAGTCAGGGGCCCCAGGTTAGAGCAGGAAAACCACAGATCAGTGCATTCCTATCTGTGGTGCCAAGAGCAGAGGCTTAACCCGTGCAGTTCTCGCATGTAGGAATGCCAGTGTTAACCGAATACACTAGCTACACTTTTGAATAATGTGCTCTGGCTCTGAAATGTAATCTCGGGCACATCCTTGGGTGGGAGCTGGCTGCCTGAACACAAAGGTGTGTGTGGTGTTGGGGACACAGCAGGCTCTTTTATTCAACTAAAATAGATCCATGCACCAACATAAAGAAATAGCATCTCCTTCTAGCCTTCCTTCTGAGATGTTAGCCTTCTCTCCTCTGGAGAGCTGTTTGGACCCAAAAGGGAGGACATTTCCATAAGCCCTTCCCCCACCCCATCTTTGTTGCTTAAAAATTATTTTGTGATAAGGCCAGGAAGGCAGCTTGGAGCATAGGCTGTCTTGAGCTAAGGCTCAAAGGAGAGTGAATGATGCCTTACAAAGGGGAAACCATTGAGGAGGCAGGGGTTAGTTTTCCAACTTCAGAGGAAGCCCAGTAAGGCTAGAGAAGGGACATGGAAACTCCTTGCACCTGCCCACATGGGTGGGTGGGCACCAGCAGGGGGCTGTGCTGACCTGTTGACCTGACATGCCAGGGGAGACAGGTTCCCCTTTCTTGTTTCTGCTGGGTGGGAGCCTCTGGCCTGCAGCTTCTGCTCATATGCATGGAGCCCAGGGAGACTATGGAAGCTGTAACATGTGCAAAGGTCTATCAGGCCAGGCAGAGTATCATCCCAGTACTGGGAAGCTGAGGCAAGATCACAAGTTTGAAGCCAACCTGTGCTCCATAGTGATATCCTGTCTCAAAAACGAAAATCAAACCAAACAAAAAAAGATGTGTCAGGGGAGATGGCTCAATTGGTAAAGTTCTTGCCTTGAACAGGAAGACCTGAATTCAATTCTAAGAACCTGTGTAACATTGCTGGGTATGTTGGTATATGTTTGTAATCCCAGTACTGGGGAGGTGGAGACAGATAGATTTCTAGGGCTTGATAGACAGACAGTCTATAGAGCCTACTTGGTAAACTCTAGGCCTGTGAGAGACCCTGTCTCAGAAGAGGTGGACAAGTCCACACGTGTGCATGCACCTGCACATACATGTGTATCATGCCATGTATCAGCTGAGATGGAAGGGGACTAGGGAGGTGGTGACGGACAGCCAGAAACAGTGTGACTTTTTTCCCGGTTAAGCCTTGCCTCATGACCTGTCTCTGGAACACACCTCAAAAGACCTAGCTTGCAGAGCCTGAGGACAGGAAATTAGTAGTTGAACACAGGGCGCCAGGCTGTCCCAGTGTCATCTGCATTATGAGGGAACACTCCTAGAGAGGAAGACCATCCTTCCCCTGAAACACCAAAGGGGAAATGAACAATGTTGTTCTCTGCCCCTTCTAAGTAAATGCCCGTGGGTCAGAGGAAGTGAAGGGCAAACACATCAGGGCCCAGCTAAGACTGAGACTTGGGACACTAAGCCCAAATATCATGACAAGATGCCATCAAGTAAGCCAAGTGTCCCAGTAAATGGGTGAGGGAGACAGGGCTGTGTGGCCTCCTGCTGTTGGATTTCATTTCCTTGGGCTCTGTTCAGAGCATCAGTCCTGAGGCCCAGGAAGTGCAAGGGAGGGGGCTGATTCCCAGAATCCTGGCAGAAGCTGCTGGCTTCAAGCTCACAGATTTGGCCGGCTGCTAGAAGCCGCCTGGATGATCCCTGTTATCAGGGGAACACAGGTAAGCAAAAGGAACCAATACCATGCAAATCAAGGTCACATCCATGACCAGGTTATCTTCTCAGAGCCCACCGAGAGCGAGTTCAATGCTACTAAACTCCAGTGGAGAATGAATTAAGATTATCATGTGCTCTGTCTAAAGCAAATAAACCAGGCTTGTCTACTGAGCTCTCTAGACAAGAAAGGAACTTGTATTTGAGAAACTAGGCTATACCACTTTAAGGACTCTCTTAAAGACATAGCATTCTTTCTCTCTAAATCTTTCATTAAATTACAAAAATAGGGGCTAGAGAGATGGCTCAGTCCATAAAGCGCTTGCCACACAAGTATAAAGAACAGAGTTTGGATCTCCATCATCCAGGTAGATGCCAGGTGGGTGTGGTAACCCACATGTAACCCTGGCACTTGTGAGGTGGAGCCAGGGACTCCCCAGGGCAAGCTGGCTTGCCTGACTATCTGGATCAGTGACCTTTGGGCTTGATTGAGAAATCTTGTCTTTGCAAATAAAGTGAGGAGCAATCAATGAAGACACCCTACATCAACCTCTGGCTTCCACATGCACACATTTAGGTGCCTACCCACATGAAACCAAAGAAATCTCCCCATTTGTCAACAGTGTCTGTCATGGTCTGATACAGGTGTCCCCCACAAACAATTGAATGTGTTCTGATGTGATCGATCCTCAGCTGATGGCAGTTTGGGTTTTACAACCTCGATGAAGCTGTGTTGTTGGGGGCAGGCTTATGGGGTTATAAGCCAGCTTCCCCTTGCCAGAGTTTGGCACACCTTCCTGCCGCTGTTTGCAGTGCTGTGGCAGAGGTGATGTCCAGCCCTCTGCTCATGCCATCGTTTTCCCTGCCAGGATGGAGTCT
>PVHP010012931.1:0-24968 GCA_004024765.1 Zapus hudsonius
AATTGGGGAATTCGGGATAACAACGCATGGTTTGCCCACTAAATAATGTAACACATTATGGACAATAAATATATATTAAAAAAAAAACTCAAAAAAAAGATCTCTAAAATAACCACAGGTAGAACAATTGAAAGACAAGAAAAAGCATTATGTTAGCTTGGGAAAGTAATTGATATTTTAAATAGAAATTTTCAGAATGCATATAAAAATGCATTAAAATAGTTCTTCAAAATCCCATGCCCTGTTAAAATTTGCTGTATTTTTTATTTGTGTGCCCTTTCCTAAGTGCATTTTAAAGTGAAAATGAATAGCGTATACAAGCCTGAGGGTTTCCCCATTTAGCTGTCAAAATTTTCTTTGTGAGATATTTCCAACCCACAACTCTAAGATTTGTTTATGAACATCTTTCAGTTCTGCACATTAACATAGATGTTTTCTTTTTAAAACGTTTTCTTTTGGACTTTTGGTTAACCTGAAAATGCTATGATGTAAAATAAGAAAATATCAAATTAAGTCATCCAGAAATATTTGTTGAATATGTGCTTTGTGACAGGTATTCTGAGTACAAATGATACATGAATGAGCACAATAGGAATGAAAAATCCCCAGTTTTCATGAACTATATTAGAGAGGGCTAATATTATAAATGCTATAAAATAGCTTTCATTGATCCTCTTGATCAATGATATTTAGTAATTTAAGATATTTACATAAAAGGAGATAGTCATAGAGAAGTCAAGTTACTTATGAACATCACAATATTGATGCAAAATCTGGGCCAACTTTATAACCCAATTTTGCTTTTGACTTTCAGAATAACTTCAGGAAATATCAATGATCTTATTACAGGAATAATGATGCTATATTTGAGTGAGGAATGTTACTGAAAGCAAATTGGAAAATGTCCAATATTGGCTACTGAGCTCTATCTTTGCCTGTTAAAATATTTAGGACTTAATGGACACTCATTGATTTCTATGTTTTCCTTTCTTCCATCAGAGTTTGGGATGGAAGGAGAATAGTTAAAAGACATAGACTCAGTTAGTTGGGGTGGTGCATGCCTCTAATCCCAGCACTCTAGAGGCAGAGGTAGGAGGATCACCATGAGTTTAATGCCAAACTGAGACTCCATAGTATAAGACCCTACCTTAAAAACAAACAAGAAAACTCAAAAAATTATTTCAAAAAAGAAAAAGAAAGTGGTACTGTCAACCTGATTAGATTAGGTCTGTTAGGGTGTTTCCTTGAAAGACTATTGGACTTAGGAAGAGCTTCACCCAGTGTGGACAGCCTTTCAATATTCATATATTAAATATTATATTATATTGATATATATTCAATAAACATTATATTAAGATATATTATATTAATGTTCCAGCAGAACACAAGGTATTTTGTTACCTGCTTCTTACTACCCTATTGCTGCTATTTTCTAGAATATTGGAAATCAGATTCTCCAGGCTTCTAACATGAACTGAATACCAGGGGTTCTTCATAAGTCCTCCACGTCTTCCATGCCAGATTGGGACTGGTGAGGCATCCAAACCCATGGATTGAGTAACTACCATGTTTTTTGATTATCCAGCCCATAAACAATAATTGTTGACCTTCCCACCCCTTATCCTCTAAGGCCATGTAATTAAATCCCCTTTATAATGTACGTTCATTCCATCAGCTCTGTTCCTCTAGACGACCTCAACCAATACAATGCTACATGCATGTCCATATTTGAATTATTTTAAAGCAGTTCTTTTCACCACCATTATTCTATCTTCATAAGCTACTGTCGTTTGTTTTCAAATTTCAAATAACGCAAAATTGCCCCCCTTCTGCCACAATACAAAAACAATGCTTTAGTTTCATATTGAAATATTGACACAGTTTTTGAAATATCATTCTATGAAAATCAAATGTAAATGCAGTTCAAAAACAAATGCAATATGTAACATCAATCCTCCACTAAGGACACTTTTCTATTTCCCTATGACAATAAAGTCCAAACATCTTAGCATACATAGTGTTTGTGACCATTCAGTTTATCACAACTAACCTGCATCTCATTGGTTACAAGGCTTGGGCTTAAACTTAACACAATTGTAACAGTGATGAGCCTTAGTCAGTATACTGACATATTAGAAATCCCACTAGTAGCAATGTGTAGAAAAGTCTAGATGCACTCATTTTCCCCATGCATTTTCCTCGACTTATGTTTTTGGAGTACCAAAGTCTGGCTCTAATGTCAACTTTTTAAGAAGAGTTTGCTACATTGAATTCTGCATAACTGACCCTCAGATTGTTTACATAAAGGAAGTTTATATGTCCCATTAAATATCATTGTAAGGACTTTTATTTCCTATTTGAGGTGAACCTGATCATAGAAAAACCAGGATATGACTTTCATTTTATAATGACAATAGAATATAAGAGAGCAAGGAAAATAGTTAAAGTTCCAGGCGACACACATGCTGGATGTTGACATTAACTAAGGAGTTTGCAATGAAGACAGTGAGGTGTACAGATATTGATACAGTTTAAAGAGGAACATAACAGCTATCCTTGAATTGAATAGGGGGTATCAAAGTGAGCCAAGGACTCCAAAGCTTTGACCTTAAGAAAATAGTAGAATGCCATAAACACTTATTGATAAGGTAGAAATAAAGAGAGAATCCATTTGAGGAAAGAGGTTCACGATGTCAAGTTTTACACTTGTTATGTTGAAGCTTCTATTACACATCTAAGTGGTATTGTGGTAAGCCAAAAGATGGGTTTATTAAACTTTCAAGAGTGCTTTTATATCTCACAAGCCAAGGCCACAGTATGTTTTCTAAGATTAATGTAACTATGAGTCAAAATAACATCAACTGTTCCAAACACATGCAATTTCTCATTTTTCAAAATCCCCCCAGCCTCTTCTGTCTAGAGATATAAGTGATATTTTGCCAAATAAGCTCACCATTACTGTACATTGTTCTTTGCTAGAAAATGTTTATAGACTTTGAATTGGGGATCAGGTTCTTGGCAGGTTACTCTGCTTGAGGCTTAACTGTTTTCTTTTAATCTTATAATCTTGGTACACCGGTCTTACTCTCTCATTCTATTTCTGGTGACTCTGACTGGACTGAGATGGCTATAGGTGGCTTTTTGCCAGAAGAGAACTACTCCAAGTTGCAACCCAAGACTCATTTTAGGCTTATAGGCATGAGTTCTATTCATGGTGTCCCAATTAGCACCACAGAACCAGAGGAGACATAAGTGCCAGCACAGAACATCACTTTTCAGGACAAGGTAGGAACTGGGTTCAAGGTGTGATCCCACTATAGGATGTGAAAGGAAAACTTTATCAACTATGGAGCAACCTGAGTATACTCCAGTATGAAAGGGAAATCACAGCTCCTAGCACAGAGTAGCGGGTTTGAGATTGTTTGGCATGACTGTGTATGAATGAAAGGAACAATGAGGAGGCTCCAGCCAAGTCAAACAGGCCTAATGGAGCATGGAATACCAAACTTAGGTTCCATGGAGCTCCTTATATAGCTTAGGGCAGCACTGGGAATTCATAATTTCAACTAATGAGTTGAGTATGCCAATGATAAAACATCACCTGAAAATCTTTGCAAAAAAAGGGTAGCTAGAGATGGGTGAAGTGATTATGCAGTCCTTTACCATTCACCCACATGCTTTTTGTGTGCCTGAGTGCCTTCTGTTAGGAGGAAAGAAATGGATGGAACATTCAGTAAAGTGACACCTTTAGAGAGTATGTTAAGGAACTTTAGGTGAAAGATTTATACAATCTGAAGAGAAACCAGAGTATGTTAAGGAAATTTAAAAGGGAATTTCTGAGCTGTAGAAAACAAATTTGGGTTGATCTGACAAATGAGAGGCTCAGCGCCCTCTTTCAAGTGATTATGGCCCAAGAAAGGATCTCCAGCTCTAATATTGATTAAGGGGATATTAAAAAGAGTGACTGAACCATCCTCCAAAGGGTACCTGTTCCAATACCCATACATTGCTATCTGTATAATAGTGGTTGAAGAAACTCCATCATGGATGCATAAATGTTATGAGAAAAAATGTAGGGTAATGATGGTCCAAATGAATATGATAGTCCAGAGGTATAGAAGAGAAAACGATGAATACAAGAGAAACTATTGAAAAAAAGGAGCCAAAGGTCTTAGAAGATGAATCTGAAGATATTTTGTTCCCCCCCCAATATGGCCTCAGCCAGATCCTGTAGTGCCGTTAGTGCCACCAAAAAAAATGGGAGACAATGGCGCAGGTGGTTCTGGGTCAAAATGTTGTAGGTACGGGATCATTAGAATTAATAGGGTAAAAAAAAGTAAGAGATCACAAAACTCACTTTTTTTATTGGGAAAAAAAAATTTAGTTAGCAATACCAAAGACTATAGAGAGACATGGTGGGGGAGAATATCCAGAGACATTGCCCACCTCAGTAAAAACATGTAAAGGGGAGTAGAACCAAGTTGACTCCTAGGCTAATCATACCCCCCTACCCAATGAAGTGATCCAGACTGCCCAAAGAGGAGGAAATCCAACTGATCAGGGACAGGGAAAAGGGAAATAGGGGAATTGGAAACATCAACACATTATTCCCTTATTACATGTATCTAATTATGGATAATAAAAAATTAAATTTAAAAAATGGGAGACAGAGACAAGAGTTATATTATAGTCAGCTATACCCCACCAGGATGAGTCTCTAAACTAGGCACAGTTTATGGGAGGAAAGGATTAATGAAACTACAGATCCAGGGGAAGTTCCATAATGGTGAAAGAGGCTGGCCCCCTTTTAAAGGTCTAGGCAGAGAGAGAACCCTATCACCAAAATCACGCTCACACTTAAGAAAAACAGGCAGAGGGAGAGATTTCTTTCTCCTTTATATAGCCTTTGGGTGGGGTCTTGCAACCCTATCTCAAACTTCTCGGTTTCCTAAGTCTCTGGAATTTCCTTCCTGCATTGCCTTCCTAGGAAAGGATGCTCATATCCAGCTTTCCTGAGCTTCCTTGTATCCTGCCCCCTACTTAGAGGCTACCTTCTTATGAGCATCCTCAGAGACTCACCTAAGGTTACTAAGGTCAAGTTAACACCAAAACTTAACCATCACAAGTCCAACCCTTGTCAGCTTGACATCAAACCATATCTCCTTACATGATACTTAATTTCCAAATGAAGACAGTAACAAGCTCATAATTCTGCCTAACATTATATAACTATCCTGCATATAACTGCAAACACATAATCTCTCCCCAACACAAGGCAAGGTCCCTTAACTGTGAGTTCTATAAAATCAAAACAAGTTACATGCTTTTAACATATGACAGAAAGTAAACATTTCCAACTGTTATGAGGCATATAAAACAGAGGCTTCACCAAGGAAAACTCAACAACCATTACACAAACATCAAACATCTGCAGTTTAAGTCTGATATCACAACCAGTGACTGACTGTCACCGGATTTTCCAATTCCATCCCTCTAGCTTGGCTCAGTAGCTGGGAAAACTTCCATCCAAGGTCAACATTGCTCAATGGTAGTCCTTGCACAGTCCTGGTATATCCAAAATATCTCTGGTTCTCCATTGCAAACCACGTCCATTTTTCAATGGCTTTACTTGCCAATCAGAGAATCCACACCCTGTTGCATCCATACATCTTTGGATCTCCATTGCAAACCATGGTCCATCTTCCAATGGTTTTACTTGCCAATCAGAGACTCCGTGCCCTGTTCCATATACTGCTTCTCAGCAGCAGCTCCTGCAACCATGTGTACTTCATGACCCACTCCACACAAACATTTCTCATGCTTCCAAAAGCAAAACCAGGTATGCAAGAAAAAGCCATGTTATTAATTCAGAGATGAAATAAATGGTGACTTTTAAGAGAAGTTTTCTTCCTTTCAGCTATTTTCTTCCAAGAGAGTTTTCACAATCTCTCTTTCAGTCCATCCTAGGTGCAAACACTTCAGTCATCCTTTCCATTGCTTCATTGTAGAGCAGTTAGGCTATCTTATTTAGGATTTCTAATGTGTTGACAATAGCAGCTTCAGTAACCTAAAACCAATCTCTGTGCCAGTAAGTTAAACTTGCTTTGAGTTTTTTCCATACTTAAATCTTAAATTTGTAGTTCCATATCACTATACAAACATATCAGTCAATTACTTAAATTCAATCTGGTTCAAACTCTCTAGACACTGGCAGCAGAACACATCCATCCCTTATTCCTAATGTGTTGTTCCAACAAAGTTTACTGCTGCTTCTCCTTCCCTTTAGAAAGTTCACAAGCCAAACCTTCAAATGCAATTCTCTGTATACTTAGCATTTTCAAATTCTTACCAGAATAGTCCATGAAACTTTGCTTACCACTCTGGAAGGTGTCTTCAGTTGTAAGTAACAAGTCTATGCCAACCCCTCCAACATGTAAGTTCCAGAAGACCAAAATCCACATTGTCAGATTCATCTCAGCAAAATCACCCTAGGTCCTGGTACCAAAATTGTCATAGTCAGTCACACCCCCCAGGATGAATCTCCAAAGCATGCATAGTTTATTGGAGGAAGGAATATAGTAATGCAACAGATCCAAGGGAAGTTCCATGATGGTGACAAAGGTTGGCTCCATTTCATAAGTCAAATCTGAGAGAAAACCCCATCACTAATACCACACAAACACAAGCACAACAGGTGGGGAGGAGGAGGGAGATTTCTCTCCACTTTTGTTGTAGTTTGAATAAATGTCCCCAATAGAATCAAAGGTTTATTAAAAATTGTGAATTGTCTCCAGCCTTCTGGCTGGAGGAGGTTTCACTTTGGTCTGGCCTCCTTGGGCCTGGCCCTGAGGTTTTCCTAATTTGGGTGTAAAATTCTAGGGATATATATGCAAAGAGAAAGTTCAAGTCTGGCAGTCCAGCTGTTTTGTGAGTTAGAGTGTGTTACAGAGTTGCTTACTTGTTTTGGAGGTGCTGTGTCTCTGTCTCTCTTCTTTTATCTATGAAAAGATGCCAGCCTTTCCTTCAATTTTGGAACTTCCCCTGGATCTGTTATTTCAATAAATACTTTCCTCCCCAAACTGTGCCTGATTTGGAGATTCTTTCCAGTGGCATTTGGCTGACTAAGACACCTTTATATAGCCTTATGGTAAGGTGTTGTAACCCTATTCCAGACTTGTTGGCTTCCTGAATCTATGGAATTTCCTTCTTGCATTGCCCTCCCAGGATGAGATGGTCATTTCTAGATTCCTTGAGCTTCTTTACATCCTGCCCCCTACTGAGAGGTTGCCTTCCTGTGAATATCCTCAGACACTCACACAAGATTACTAAAAAGGTATAGTTGGCAACAAAACTGAACCATCACAAGTCACCTAGACAGATGCCTGATTTCTAAGCAGTTAGTCCATCCAAGGAATCTCATAGTGAAATGTTAGCAAGAGAGAAGGAGTGATAAGAGCAGCCTGAGTTTTTGCACCTCAGAAGTCTCAAAGGCAGAAATTAAAAGCTCTCAATTTTCATATGCTCTTGAGAGAGATGAGAGGCCCTCTTGAGGCAGATGTCGATAGGAACCTAAGGCCAGGAAGGCCCATGTATGTTTACCAACCTTTTTCTACCACTGATCTACTCAACAGCAAGTGAAATGTCCCCTAATACACTGAGAGCCCTCAGTTTGTAGTTGAGTTGTTATAAATAATTATGCAGACCCATCAACCTACTTGGATAGACTGTCACCACTTGTTCATGAGCATCTTCAATATGGAAGAATGTAGATGGGTTAATTAAGCAACTGTCAAGTGGTTAGAGGATCATGCTATGGCAGATGACAAGGACTCTGAGAGATATGCAAAAGAGAATTTCCCTGAGGAAGAATCAGACAGGAATCCATCAATTCTAGACCAAATGTTAAACCTGATAACATATTAAGCATAAAGAAAGCCTTCTCTTGTATTCAATTGGCATGTCAGAGCCAACATATTTTTGCTTTTCAGTGTGAAGACCCCATGAATGGTGAAAAAGGACAAGTAACTTGGATCAGACTGTCAGGAATTCCAAAATAACTCTACCATTTTTGTCACTAGCCTTGCCAGAGTACTAAGAAATTTCTCAGAGAAACAACTTAATTGCACTGTTTTACAGTATGTAGATGGTCTAAAGTTAGCAGGGGAGAATAAACAGAACTGTCTAGAAGGAAAATACATTATTGATGTTGTTACGGGAATCATGATAAAAGGCCTTTTAAATAAAGTTCAAATTTGCCAAGAAAGTCACTTATTTAGTATTTCATCTCTCAAGGGTAGAGTGCCAACTAGGGAAAGTATTGCAGTCATCCACTTTATACAAACACTGAGAGGGGTTGGGGAGTTTTTGGTGAGGCTGGGTTTTGCAAAATCTTGAGTCCAAACTGCATTGATAGCTAAGCCCTTCTATAAGACTATAAGGGGGTGGGGGTTGAAAAGGAACCATATTCCTTGGAGGAACCAAAGCAAAAGGCCTTTACAACCATAAAAAAAACACCCTTAGCCAGGCACCTGGATTGGGGTTACCAGACTTGAAAATGCCTTTTTTCCCTATGTACATGAAAGAACAGGGGTGATGATTGGGGTGGTAACTTCAGTGCTAGGATCCTGACACCATACAGTGGCATAGCTCTTAAAGCAATTGGATACCATGGCAAATGATGGACACTGTGGATACAGGTGCCAGTGAACCCCAAACTGCTGCTCTTAGAGGCAGATAAGCTGACACTAGGACAAGAACTGATTGTTTCTGTGTCCCATGTAGTTTTAACCTTAACGGAATATAAAGAATAGCAATGGTTGACAAATGCTCTCATGGTCCGCTACCAAGTCCCACTTCATGAAAACCCTAGGAAAATACTAGAGACTGTAAAGACTCTTAATCAAGCCACCCTGCTAAGAATATACTCAGCCTCCAAAGCATGATTGTATAGAAATCATGAATGAGCTCTTTTCTAGCAGGCCAATTTATGTGATCAACCATTACTAGATCCTGAGGTAGAATACTGTACCAATGGGGGCAGTTACATCCAGGAAGGAAAGCCACACAATGGATATACTGTGATCACTCTAGACAGTATAACTGAGGCCCATGATCTCCAATGATAACTTCAGCACAGAAGACTGAAATGATTGGTCTTACTTGGTGCTCCAACCAGCAGCTAGATTCCAAGTCAATATCTATGCTATATGCTTTTAGAAAGCTTCATGCCCGTGGGGCATAGTATAAAAAAGAGGACTGATTACTGAAGGGGAAAAGAACATTAAGTACAAGACTGAAATCTAAGCACTGCTCATGGCCATGTGGGCTCCAAAGGAGGTGGTTTGGTTTGCTGCTGGGGACACCACGGGAGAATGTCATCAGTAACCCAGGGAAATCAAAAGGTGAATGGAGAAATTAAACTATGAATGATGCTGATGTTCTCTTTCACCATGATGGCAGCCTTGTTTCCAAGCCCACAAACCCAATGGGATCCCAGGTGTTCAGCCTCCAAGTTACACTGGTTTAAAGGTTGTTTTTTTTTTCCTGGATGTTTATGGGAATTTGCTGATAGGCAGATAGCGATCATTAAAGAATTATCTGTGAACATGGTCTCAGAATGCTGCCAAAAATTCCATCCAATACAAACACATATGAAGAAACTGTTAGAAAATCCTTCTATATCTCCTTATTGTCAAGAATAGCCAAAACTGTCTTCAGTGATGTGAAACTTGTGCCCAAGATAACCCTCACCAGAGTCCTACATAATCACCTAGAATAAAGTATGTAGGGGAACTTCTGTGGAAAATTTAATACGGGACTTTACTGAAATGCCTCTGTTTTAAAACTAGAAATATCTTATATGTTCTGGGTTTATTTTATTCTTTTTGGATGGGAAGTGTGTTGGTTTTTTTTTTTCAACTTGACATGTTTAATAATCTTGGGTGGGTCTCTAAGGTTGTTTATAGGAAGGCAGCCCTCTCAGTAGGGAACAGGATATAAGGAGGCATAAGGAAGCCAGAAATGAACAACCCTTCCTGGGAAGGTAGTGAAGGAAAGAAATTCCAGAGACTCACGCAGTCAACAAATCTGGGGAGGGTTGCAAGACCACAATGTAAGAACTATATAAAGGAGATGGAAATCTCTCTTCCCCATGCCTGTTTTGCTGGTGTTTGTGTATAGTGTAGATGATGGCTTCTCTCTCTCTTTCTGTTTAGACCTTTGTAAAGGGACAAGCCTTTGCCATTATGGAATTACCCCTGGATCTGTAACTTCAATAAATCCTTTCTTCCCATAAAATGTGCCTGGTTTGGAGGTCCATCCCAGTCGTTTGTGGCTGACTATGACAGGTGATTTCAATGTAGGGTCTCACTCTAGTCCAAGTTGAACTGGAATTTGCTATAGAGTACTAGGCTAGACATAAACTCACAGCACTCCTCCTACCTCTGCCTTGTGATTGCTGGAACTGAAACCATTTATTTCTACCTTTTCTGGCTTGACAGAAGTCTTCCCAATGAGGACTGCAAAGGAAACAGATTTTTCCTGAGCAATTGTTCTCCAGTTTGGGATTCCACTGAAAATAGCTTCTGATAATGGCCTGGCCTTTGTGGCCGAAGCAGTACAAAAGAAAACTAAAGGTCCACAAATAAGGTAGAAATCACATACAGCCTATGGGCCTTGGAGTTCAGGAAAGACAGAAAGTATAACCAGACTTTCAAACTTCAACTCTCCAAGTTATGCAAAGAAACTTACCTTCACTGGGGCCAACTTCTCCCCATAGCTTTATTATGGGTAAAGTCAAGCCCTGTTGCTGTCAGCTCCTCGTTGCTGGGACAAACATCCAACCAGACACAGCTTAAGGGAGGAATGGTTTGATTTCAGGTGTAAAAAAATCCAGGGGAAACTTCACCAATGGCAAAAGAAGCTGCTTCCTTCCATAGATCCAAGCATAGAGAAACAACTGAAGCAAGCAAATACCAAAACCAGAAAAAAAAAAATCCACCAGAGCTCAAACTGCTCTGAACACATGTAATGGGGCTGGACTCAAATCAACCCCCAATGACACATCCTTGTAGCAGAGATCTGCCTGCTAGGGCCTCAGGTAGGAAGTTTAATCAAAAATGACTGAGACTAGGGGGTCATACATTCAAGCTAAAACATGCAAATTACTATATACCATAATAAATTAACCAGATTTTCAGCTTACAAAATCATTTAGGGCAGGCTACCACCTTCAGTCCAGGAAATCAAGGGAGACTTTCTAAAAAATTTGGAAATTTAAGTTTAAAATATAAAATCCAAGCATTTGGTGCAACACAAGATATCTTACATAAATAGGCACAAAAAGGATTCCTGTTACTCTCACCACACCTGTACCTGCTATAGATCTGAGGATAAATTATGGGTAAAAAAATGGAATGTTCAACCCCACAAAACTATTTGGAGGGGCCCTTCTATTCTCTTGCTTTCTATGTGCACAGCAGTCAAGGTAGACAAGGTGGTACCCTGGGTTCACAACAGCTGTGTAAAGCCAAAAGCCCAGGAGGCCCAGGAGTATTATAAACCAAACCTGGACTTAATATGCCAAGCTGAAGTTACATCCAGTAACAAGTAGACTAGTGACAAAGATGCTGATCCAAACACACACTGGAAGCTTTTCATTTAACACACAGTAGGTAGAAGCTGGAGGAGTCTAAAACTCTGCTCCAGTTGAAAATATGGAGGCTGACCTGGAAGAAGGCTATGAAACTCAGCCAGGCACAATTGGTAGTCATCCTCCTGATATTACCCTGTTATTCTTGTATTGATGGTATTGCTGACCTTAGTATTTTCCATATGTCTGGCAGCAATGACTCTGAGTGACTGGAATCAATTGCAGAGGGTTGCCATGGCCATATTCTACGAAGGTATAATGGACATATTTGGTGAAATTATCTGATTTTTAGATATTACTAGTTTGTGCTTTCCTAGGTTCTAAAGTGCTGGGAAATGGATATGTCAGGAAGATCTGTCAGTCTTTAGAGTCTTTGATTAATGAAACAGCCAAAGCCCTTCATATTACCCAGACCCGTGAGAGTTACAATGAGTAATTCAATGATTCTGATTATTAACTATCAAAATTTAACCAGGATAAAAAATATCTTATAGTATAAGTGATGTGTAGATACAGAAACCAACTAGTCTCAATATATTTGAGGTTACAGAAAAACAAATGTGTTTTTGATGGAGTACTGAAGGGCATCAGTTTGAAAGTTAGGGGCCATTGACCAAGGACTGGCATTATGAAACAGTTCTGATTAGTGATTTCTAGCAAGTCTTTGCTTCCTAAAGTTTCTGTAACCTTTCCAAACAGCACAACCACCTGTGAATTAAATGCTTATACACATGAGTCTAAGTGGGACATTTTAGATTCAAACTGCCACATTTCACCACTATCTGCCATAGAAACAAAGCTATCTCATAATAAAAAATGTATTGTCCAATTTTCCAAATCCTCATTGAATTTAATAACCCCAACACTGTTGAAAAGTCCAGTCTCATCTGAAATACTCTTAACAGAATCCAAGAAGATCAAAATACAAGTCACATACTTCTAATATATAATGACAAAGAGTAAACATTTCAATTACAAGTGGGAGGGATTTTGGCATAAACAAGGAAATGCTAGACTAAAACAAGACCAAAACCCACCAGGGAAACAACAAACCCTGCAATTACATGTCCAATATCTGACACATGATGAAATCCTTCAGGCTCCAAAAGGCTTAGGTAGTCCCACCTTTCTGGCTGTTATGTTTGCAGCTTCCCTCCTGAGCCAACAGTTTCCTTAGCAGATGTCTGATGGTCTTGGCATCTCTAACATCTTAAGGGTTTCCACTGAAATTTAGGGCTCATCTTCACAGATTCGCACAGTAGCATCATAGGGCCTGTCTGCCAGGACTCCAGCCCTATCACACAGAGCTTAGCCTCAGCAGCTCTCTGGAACTGTGGTACAACACTCCATGATCTCCACAATATTATATCTTTAATTCTTCAAAAACCAATCAACATAGTCAAGTAGTTCTACCAAATTTGTTTTCAGATCAGGATGAAATCTGTTATCCATGGAACACAATTATAACACCTTTGTATGCTGACTTCTGAAAGCTGGGAACTCATGTATTTTTCCATCAAAACTTTTTGTTTCTAAATAATTTAAATTATTCCAATTTTGAGCCTTCAATGGGTTGGATCTTGCCAGCAGGGTATTTACTTATTATCTCTGGGTAGACCAATTGACTTATCTTTAATAGTGATAATCTCTTTAATAATTAGATCCAAAGCATCTTAGACTTCTGTGCCATATACTTAAACCTTACTTATATTTCTTTCTGTGCCAAACTTAATATTGCTCTTATCTTTGACCTGTATAATTTACTGTGGTTTTTTTGTAAATCTGAGTAAGAGCAACTAAGAGAATCCATACCACAAACTATGTCAATCGGTCTTGAAATTTTCTTCACCAAACACAATAGTGAAGATTCTTGTCATGGGATGTCTGTTATCTTCTTGTCTTAAGGATGTATCTTGACTCCTCTTTGTTTTCAATGCCATCTCTAAGATGAAGCATATTCTCCAATCAAGAGAGAGAGAGAGAGAGAGAGAGAGAGAGAAGCTTGGGTTAAAAAGGGTATGCAAGTTTATTTATTTATTTTTTATTGTACAAGCCCATGCTTCTCCAGAGAGCATTGGGGGCTTCTCTCTGAAGCATGGGATTCCTGACTATTGGAGTCTGACTTAGATTTCCGTGTCAGATATGAGTTCTCTCATATTGAATGAACCTCCTGTCAAATCAAATAGCAGTTGGTTATCTAGAGAGACTGTGTTCCACTATTTCACAAGTTTGTACTTCTTGTTTGGATGGTTGAATTCATACTCTGCAGAGTCCTCTGCTTATTCACGCTATTGGTGACTATTGTCCTCCTACAGCTCCCATAGGATTTCCAGCGATAAGTGAGCAAGACTTGAGGGATAGTTTCCCATTCAGTTCTGGCATGGTATTCTGATATCCTGTGACCATAGCCTGTGGTGTCTTCAGCAATAGACTCTTATATTTTAGCTCTGGCAGGTAATCAAGTGTTTTAGCAATGTCCTACTTTGTTTTGGGTACTTCATGGTAGTCTATTACTTTTAAATTTAACTTTATTCAAATTTTCAAGATATGTTCTGAATGTATCCAGTCTCTCTGCCAGAATATGAAATGAACTCCCATTAGCCCAGTTCCTAATAGAGTTCATCATCCTTTGTAAATTCTCATGAGCCAAGCCTCCATTATCTGCATTTATCTCAGATTCTGGTTTTCTAAACTCCCACCAGAATGGCCCATAAGCTCTCCTTAAAGCATTGCAATGTTTCTCTAGCCAAAAATCCAGATCCTTCCACATTCTCCTGAAAATTAGTTCCAAAAGTCTAAGAACCACATTGTCAGCTTTTCACAGTAATATCCCCATTTCTTGGTACCAATTTTCCATATTAGTTACTATTCTGGCCAGAAGCAACTTAAGGAAGGAAATGTTTATTATAGTTTTTATTTTGAGCTTACAGCCCATTGTGGCTGGAGATTGAAGCAAGCTGGTTATATTCAGTCTATAAACAGGAAGCAGAGAATGATGAATGCTGATACTCAGCCAGATCTCTCCTTTTTTCCCCCTCTAAAATCCCAGGATCATTGCCCATAGAATGGTGTTGCTTATATTTAAACTGTATGTTCTTATGTTAACTTAATTAGCCTAATCAAGATAATTCCTCACAAAAATGCACAAAGACTAACCTAACCTACATAATCCCTCACAGATGATTCTAGGTCCTAGAAAGTAAGCTCATTGGAGAAGACAAATGAATGAGTACATTAAAGTGGAAGAAGCATTATGTTTGTGTTAAAAATTTCTCATAATAAAAGCAGTAGTAGTATTGGGGATAGTGACTTGGAATCAGATAACTGTAAATATGTATAGTGGGGAGGGGAGAGAAGAAAAAAATGATGTGTCTAATAGAAAAAGTAGAATGGTTTTCAAGATAGAGAGGTTTATGTTGTTGGCAAGAGAAATCTATAGGGTTCATTGAACAAGGTTTAGGAGTTGAGATGTTGAGATGGGGTAGAATAAATGATATGTTGAGATATATCAGTATGGTTGTTAGAATCCAGAAAATTAGATATAAATGACTGATGAATCCTGGCTTCTTAGCATCAATAATGAGCTGAATTCTTTTTAGTCAGAAATAAATATCAGGGCTGGGGATATAGATAGGTTGGTTGAATGCTTGCATAGCATTTGTGAAGCCCTGGGTACAATTCTCAGCCCCACATTAAAAAACAGGAAAAGTAATATATGCCTGTAACCACAAGCACCCCAAAGGTAGAAGCAGGAGGATAAGAAGTTCATGGCCATTTTTGGCTACATAACAAGTTCAAAGCCAACCTGGGATATAAGAGAAATTTCTAAATAATACACTTTAACAAACAACATGGCATGAAAATTTCCAATTCAACAATATTTAAGTGTACAGTAATTTCAATTATGTGTACTATTATACATACAATCTCTAGATTTCCTATTTACATGTCTGAAATTTTATACCTATTAAATACTAATTCATCTTTTCCCTCTTTGTCCAACTCCTGGAATCTTGTCAAAGGACACATGTAATATAAACAAAAGGGGAAGCATTTTGTTGGAAAAGGGGAAATAGGAGAGAGAGGGAATAAAGGTAGGGGAATGAGAACCAACTAAAACAAATTGTTTTTGATAATATCAAATTGAATGATATCTAAATCTCAATATAACAATGAAAAAAATAAATACAACAAAAATTATAGAAAAGTTTGGTTCTTTACCTTACTAAGCTGTTGATAAAAGAGACCCATGCGGTCCTGAAAAACAGACAGGCTTTTCTCAAAGCTCTTGAATACCTGTCCCTGGCCAAAGGTAAGACCCTATTGCAGAAGAAACCACAGAATGTCATTTCACAACACTGTGAGATCCTGCTAGATCCAGGATGATAACCAGCTCCCGGTTGGTAGCTTGTTTAGTGCTGGAAGACACTACAAAAGCTGCAAGGGGAAGTTGATCAATGATCTTTGGAGAAAGCAGAGAACACTGATACACAATTCAGACTGATGTCACGAGATGGCTGAACACACTGTTATATGGAAGAGACCAGCAAGTCAAGAAGTTCTCACTTGAGCAATACCAGCACCAAACCTAGGAAGGCAATCAATGGCTTTCAAATTGGCTAAGAGATCCTTTCAGTGACAAGGAACTCTTAACTGGAACTGGGATCCATGTCAAAATCTAATGGGGACCCAGAACCTGGGCTCCAAGGGAAAATTCCCACTACCAGAGAGCTCCAGGGAGGCTACACCCATTAGAATCTTGCCAAATTTGAATGTTTATCTTATTTAACCTATGCTGATCTCACTCTGTAAAGGAGATTGTGTTTGTGTTTTTCAGAAGGAAGTGAGCCTTGGACAACCCAATTCCATGAACAAGCCATGGGATGATGGCTGACATCCTGGCAAGAGATGAACTACCGTTGACCTTTCATTTAGGACCCAATTGAAACCTGTGAGAAAGTGATGAGATAAACAAGAGACCTATCACCACAGCAAGTCAGATAACCCATAAAAGGTCAATGGAGACAGAAACAAATGCTACCCAACACAACCCAAAACAGAAGTCCAGATACACTTAAGATCTCAACAACAAAGCAGACTTAAAACTCACCCATCATGACTCAGGGAAATGAGTGGAAGAGGGCATGAAAAGAAAGAAAGAGCCACAGTGGGGGAGAATATTCAGAAACATTGCCCCTCTTAGCAACAAGACACAAAGGTGGAGGGTAGAGAAACTGGCTACCTCTATAGCACTTCATAACCCCCTACCCTATGGCCTGATCCAGTATTGCCCATCCAGGAGGATACCCAGTGGATTGGGGACAGGGAGGAAGGAAATGGGGGTACCATCATAAGATTTTCTCATATAATGTATCTAATTATGGATGAGAAAGGTATTTTTAAAAAATATTTTATTCATTTTCAAGGAGAGAGAGAGAGAGAGAGAGAGAGAGAGAGAGAGAGAGAGAGAGAGAGAGAGAGAGAGAGAGAGAGAGAGAGAGAGAGCACACCAGGGCCACCACCTTGTGGGTGTGGCATATGTGGGTACTGGGGAATTGAATCCAGGTCCTTAGGCACTGGAGGCAAGGGCCTTACTTCTGAGCCATCTCTCCAGCCCAATAAAGATATTTTTTAAAAATGTAAAAAAATGCAGCTGGGCGATAGCTCAGAGGTTAAAGGAACTTGCTTCCAAAGCCTGCCAATCCAGATTCAATTCCCTAGTACCCACACAAAGTGTGTTTGAACACACACACACACACACACACACACACACACACACAGAAATAATATTCTTAAGTGAAATATTTAATAATTTTAGGTTTCATTTTTTTAATTTGACCTCTTAATTTTCACACCCAATAATCAATATCATTTAGATATTAATTCTATCATTCATAATATTAGCTGTGTCTTCCTGTTTCATCATTTGCCAAGTTAATGAGTGTGTCATTTTAATAAAAAGTTAAAAAAATAAAGAAATGAAAAATAGTCACTAGATAGAAGCATTTTTCCCAAATCCTTACCAAAATTTGTTACTTAATATCTGTATAAAAATGACCATACTAACACAGTGACAACATCTATTTGTGTTCTTCATTTATAGCTTTCTGATCAACATGGTGCATATCATTTTATCTATCCTTTGGTCATTTTTACCTGCTGTAGATAAATAAATATTAAAGTTCTTCATCTACTTTAAAAATTATTTACTATTTTGCTATTTAGTTGTAGGGGTCCAGTCATATTTTTAAATTTTTTTCCAGTAGCAGTTGTAAGCATTGAAATTATTATCCCATACTATAGGTTGTCTATTTACTTTGTTGATGGCTCTCTGCTTTGTAGATTAATCTCAATTGTATAGTTTTGTTTATATTGACTGTTTTGAGATACTTGTCAAGCCAAGTGTCATGAAGCTTCCCCCTCAATTATGTCTTCTACTTTTGTAGAAGTACATGTAATTCTTTAATCCTTTTAAAATTTATTTTATATATGATAAAAAATAAGAGTCAAACTTCATTTTTTGCATGTGATTATCTACTTTTTTCAACATCATTTGTTGAGGGAAAAAGCAGGATTAAATATAAAGATTATATTCTTCTGGTAGGGAGGGATGAACAACATGTAGAGATGGCATTGGGTTCGAGGGCACTGGCAGGATCACATTGAATTCTGAGGCTCCTGTTTGCTATGGATGTGTGGAATCCTAAAATATGCTTTCAGCTCTTAAATTCCCTCTTCTCACCTGCTCAAGAAGGGCTCTGGTCTTCTTCAGAATCTATGGTGTCTATGTATGATATTCTGATGAAAAATACTCTTAATTCAAGTATATGGAGAATTTTTTGAATTCTGATGAAATGTCTAATTCAAATAACTTCTGCCTGTTATCCCTTCAGTTGTTTACTTGTAATGTTTCCAAAAAGATTTTAAGATATTGTTTTAAGAATAGTGTCATTCTCTTTTACTACAAACCTATGTAATTTTACTGTTGATTATATACTTGGTATTTATCACCCACTGTTGATTTCTAAAAAACTTACTCCTCTTTCACATGATTCTGGTAAGAAACATCCTCAAATAACTCTTAAAAAAGCTGCATGCACTAACTGTAAAATCAATCTCTAGTAGGAATAAAAATGAATTATTCATGTAATAATGGAGGGATGGTCTTAAGGAAGTAGCCTCTAGCCTATATTTTGAAGGCTGCTATATTCTCAATTACAGAGAACAATATAGATATAAGAGAAGAAAAAGGTTCTAGCTGATATCACTATAGTAGTCAATTTTTCAGAAGCATATGTTACTTGTATATAATTTCTTTGGTGTATGCAACAATGGTAAGTTGGATATTGTCAAGAGCACTGATGAGGAATATAAAAATATTTATTTTGTAAATACTAAAGAGTAAATATCAGCCTTTCTTAGTTAGAAATCATGGATATCTGTCGTGCACTGCTTGTTGGCACTGCAACAACAGAGGACAAAGGGTTAAGAGAGTTTTGGAGGGAGAATGAGGTCTGAAACCCCAGCAAACCCAGTAGGCATTTCCCTATCTCCACCTTCAACTCTGAGACTCCCAACCCCCATGAGTAAGCCACATGAATCCAGGTTCGCACCTCAGCTGAGCCTGGAAGGTGGCGGTTCCTCTGCCCCACTATCTGATACGTGCCCAAGCTCACATCTACATGCAAAGCAGGTATTCACAGGTCGCTGATTACTGCCAATCCCCATTGCCCATTTTCTTCCCCTCCCTCCTCCTCTACCTCTATTTAACCAATGGGGGCTCCTACAATAAACGGGAATATTTTCTACGCCTTTTCCCTGGGTCTCTGCCCATTATTCTTTCTGAAGAGATGAGTTGAACACACAGGAAGCCATGTTTCCAAGAGCTGTAACACTTCCGCAGGTTTTCATGCCCATGGGCATGCCTCCACAGCTGTGTGGGTCCCCCGCAGCTGTCCGAGCCACCAGGGCCGCCACTCGGAGCATACCTGCTCCCTCCTTCCTCTTGGTCCCTGCTGCCACTGTCAACAGAAAACCGAGCCATTTCCAGTGCTTTAACCCAGCCAGACAAGCTCCCAGCGACCCAGCAGCCAGTCCCAGCAGCCAGCCAGAACCACAGAGAGATGCCCAGCTCAGCTCGGCCCGCCTCCCCAGGCGCATGGAAATCCCATGCAGACCTCAGGACCAGCTTCTTCTTCTTTTATTAAAAACAACAGATATCAAGCATAATGTACTATACTCTCCAGAAGGAGCCATACCTGTCTGATATTGATCATATTGCTGTGGTTTTGTTTAGATACATATTTTCTCAGTTTATGGCTTCTCTTATTATTGATTTTTAGCTTATTTTTTACCCTTAGGTACCCCTGGATATTTTAAAAATTCCAAATGTCTGTAATTCTTCATATATATATATATATATATATATATATATATATATATATATATATATATATATATATATATGCATGCATACAGGTGCTTTGAGGTGATCAACAATCTCATCTCCACAAGCATAAAGGCATATAATCCTTCCCTGAAACAGAAAACACTGCTGTAGCACATACAAGAAAACATCAAATGGAGAGAATGGCAAATGCTTTTAATGTATGCAGAGCAGGAATTATAGTAATGGTCTCTACTAGGACATGAGCTCTCTCTGTCCATATCATCCCATTAGATGCTTTAGATAACCAATTTTCTGCAAATGAGGCATGAAAATGCTCCCACTTCCTTTGAAAGGATAGCACACCCAGGGCGTCTTTTACTCTTATTGATTTTAAATCAAATTCAGTGACTGACTTTGAATCATCAAGTGTGTTATCCTGGAGTTAAAATGCCAGAAAGATTTAATTAGAGAGTTGCAGTCCAGATGCGAAATATCAACCATACCAGAGTTAATATCTGAAAAAAGCTTCTCTTTGGTTCTGATGAGCAGAAAAAAAAGTATTTTGTTTTATTTGGCTCTAAAACTTTTGATGAGGACATGTGGTCTTCTTAAGGCTAGGGACTCTACCTTATGTATCTCCTTATTAATGAAGCCTAGCAGAGGTCCTGGACCTGAGTAGCTGCTCTGGGGATGTTTCCAGTTTATTTGAGTTAAGTCGACTAACTTTTTAAAGGCATTTCTAGATAAAATCCAACCACAAACTGAATATGTCATGGTCTAAAAAGTAGCATTCCAAAAATATATAAGAACTAAAATTATCTTATCATGTTAAAAATTAAAAAGTATCTTAACAGTTAAATGTAAAACTAGAAGGATGTTTCCAGTGTCACTTGGAAATAATTTCAGGTCCAAACTTTAGTAATATTTATAGTTCTTGACACTGAGATATGTTTTAATTTACAATGTGTGCATTATATTAAATGTTTGGAATTATCTGAAATTTCATTGAGACAAATATCCACAAGCAGGATTAAGTTTTAATATATGTACATGTTTAATTAACAAATCAGTGACAAATTATACCCCACAAAGGCTGCATCTGAATTCAGTTAGTAGTCTTATCACCAATGCAATTTTGTAGCAATTCAGTCTATATTTGACATTATCCTACAATCTAATGTGTGACTATTTACTACCATCTTTATTGAATTTTGACATGAAAATTTTGAAGAATTTTACATGAGGTAGCTGAGATATAGCCATATGAGACCACTTGCTGGAAGTCACACTACTAAAGATACACTGTGAGGTAGTGGAATTTCTTTGCTCATTATGTTAGCTATTCTATTCATTGCTGTGGACATATACCTGACCAAAAGCAATTTAAGAAAAGTGTTTATTCTGGCTGAAAGCTTTAAGGAATACATTCCATAATAATAGGAATGGCCTGAGAGCAGGAGCAGGAGGTGAGCTGGCCACATTGCATCCAGAGCCAGGAAGAAGAGCATGAACAGAAAGTGAGAATAGTCTGTAAAACACTGCTCCAATTCCTTTCCAGGTAACTACCCACCAGTTGTTGATTCTTTTATATCTGTAAGGGGGCTCCAAAGAAAAGCTAGGTTCTTAAACATTCACCAATTAACATAGTATGATTCAGCATAACTATATAACAAGCAAGCATTTTGCCTCATTTCTAATTACATATAAGAGCAAAAAAACACATGCAATAATGAAATGATAGTTGGAGTAAACAGAGACCACTGATAATGAAACCCAGTCTGCAACCATAAGTAGGCTGTTCACACTTCCTACTGGGAGAGAACAGTGAACCAAGACTTGAACAATTGTTCAAAGGAGGAGCCAAAGTCTGGGGCAGGCAATCAACACCTTTTAATTTGGCCAACTAATCCACTCAGTGACAAGGAGCCCTTGACTGGAATTGGGGACTCAGTGCAAAATACATTGGGAACCAAAATCTTGTGACCCCAAAGAGGAATTCACTTTATAAGTGATTTACAAAGAGGCTATTCACAATAGAATCTAACCAATTCAGAAATGAGTATCTCAGTTAACCTGTACTGATCTCACTCTCCGATGGAGATTCAGCTTGTATTTTTCAGAAGGCAGTGAGAGAGCTGTGGCCTTTCCAACCCAGGCCTACCAACGAGCCACAGATCGATAGCTGACATGGCAAGAGATGAGCCACCCCAGACCTACCGTGGCGGCTCCACATGAAACCCTGCGGAGAGTAGTGGGATAAGCAAGACTTATAACCACAACCAATCAGTCAACCCAGGATAAGCCATTGAGACAGACACAAACAAATGTCAACACAATCTAAAGCAGAAGTACAGAGGCCACTAAGACCTCAACAATAAAGCAGTCTTAATACTCACCCACCATGACTTAAGGCAACTGAGTGGAAGAGGGGACAGAAAGATTGCAAAAGCCATGGTGGAGGAGACTATCCAGAGACATGGTCCCCCTCAGTAACAACATATAAAGGGGGTGGTACTAGGTTAACTTCTGGGCTATCCATTACCTCCTATCCCATGGACTGACCCAGTTTGCCCATGGAGGAGGATACACAGCTGATTGGGGACAGGGAAAAGGGAAATCAGAAAACTGGGGTCAGCAACACATTATTTGCTCATTGAGTGTTTGTAAATATGGATAATAATGATATAATTTATAAAAATAAACTAATAGAATATAAGTGCATGATCTAATGTTTTATTTTATTTGTAAATGTACTTATATATTCTATAGCATAAATCTACCTGCATAAATGGTAGTAAATATCTAATAACTGGTTCTTTAGACAAAAAAAATCCTAGTTAGTACAAAGCACCAGTGATAAGTAGAGCAACTTGAAACAATCTCTTATATATTTATTTGTAATCCTCAAAGAAAAAAGTAGATTAATGAAAGTTGTGAAATAATGATACAAAATTTGAAAAAATACTTTTATTTATTTTTTGGAGAGCTAGTGACAGACACATACAGAGAGACACAATATGGGCATGCCAGGACCTCTTGTCACTGTAAACAAACTCCAGACACAATTTTTTGATGAGCCTTAAAAACCATGAATAAAAAATAGTTCTGGGTCTGGAAAGATGGCTCACAAGTTAAGGCACTTGTCTGCTAACTGACCCAGGTTCAGTTCCTCAGTATCCATATAATTCTTAATGCACAAAGTGGCACATGCATCCAGAGTTTGTTGCAGTCACTCAGGCCCATTCTCTCTCTCTCTCTCTCTCTGTCTCTCTCTCTCTTTCTCTCTCTCTCCCTCTCTCCCCTTACCTTGCAAATAAATAAATGAAAATATTTAAAAATTATACTATAGCACATCACAACCAATTTCTCAAAAATAAATGACACAAAATATCTTTATCTTTGAACATGGATCAAAATGTTATATGAAATGAAATAACAAGTAATTATATCAGTAATCATAAAAGATGCCACACTATAAACTGAGCAGCATTTGCATGCCAGTAATCCTAGCACTTGAGAGGCTATGGCAAGAGGATTTCCCTGAGTCTGTCTAGTTTGGGTTAGATAGTGAGTAGCATACCTGCCAAATGTACATAGCAAAAACATCTCAAGACACAGGATGGGAAAGAGTGCTAAGGAACTTTATCCTGAAGCCATAGTAGTTGTGGTTTACCTCCCCATGAGCTTCACAAGAAAGAGCCAGGCAACATACCATCATGAGATGTAATATATATAATAATTACTAAATAATTCAAGTAGAAGTCTTGGTCATATATATAGGAATGGAGAATAATGATGTGGAATGACAGAGGAACATAAATCTAGATTAGGATAATTTTATTCATATGAAACTAATGATCCGAGTCTAGGTTTAATAATTCAGCTCACACAGTGAACAAATAAAGTTACAAGAGTTTATTGATTGGCTGAAGAATGGGTCACAAATGTCTTAGAGTGAATGAGCTAGAACTTCCAGATATCCCATGGCTTAATGTTGATGAAACAATTAAAAGGCTTAGGGCAATTGGAATGTGGAATGGTTTTGCCATGCCAAGCCTAATCCTTTACAGTGAGAGGGTTCAAAAGACATTCTCTTCATCAAGACTATAAGAAACAGATTTGTGAGAGGAACACAAGAGTTCAGTCATTGGTATTCTATGTAATAAAAATCTTACAGTGGGAGCCACAGTTGCTATATTAGGTAATTTATATGCAATGGGTATAATTGGATCCCTGAGTAACAAGGAACAAGTAGCAGCACTGAATCACCAAAGGCAAAGTAAGTGTACTTACTATAATTGACAGCAGAGACAAAGCAATGTTCAATTGGTCTGACTCATGTAGAGCTTTGGTATTGCCTAATTATTTATGATGTTCCCAGAAGTGAAATAGATAGTAATCACACTAAATTCATTCTCAATCTGTATAAACAGAAAAGTTCCAGAGCACACGAGGAAAAAAAAAGTTATTTTGATAATAGCTACAGAGGATCATGATCCTTTATCCAATTTTCAGCCAGTTTCTGGACCTAGAACTCCTTGAATGAAGATGGGGCCAAGCCTGCTTTAGGAAAGACCCTCCAATAATTATGAAAAGTTTTAATATTAATATTTCCCATATCCTTCCCCAAAGGGACTTATGAAATAATCAGACCTATTGGGATCAATTTCTCACTGACCCTGAATTGACATTGACTCTAGAAGACCCAAAGCAGCATTGTGGGACTCAGGTTGAAGTAAGTACATATGGAAGCCAAGTGATCAATGAAGACTTAGACAATTCCAGCTCACAGTGGCTCCACTGGGTCCCATAATCCATTCTGAGGTTATTTTCCTGAGTGTCCAAATGCATAATTGAGACAGATACTTAGAAGTTGGCAGAATACCTACAGTGTTTCCTTGACCTGTAGAGTGAGGACTATTTTTGTAA
>PVHP010012931.1:25068-42055 GCA_004024765.1 Zapus hudsonius
GTATCAGGTGTGTGTGTGTGTGTGTGTGTGTGTGTGTGTGTGTGTGTGTGTGTGTGTGTCTTTACTTGAGCAGATTAACATGTCTCCTGGTTCCTGGAATAAAGTTCTTAATCTCTCAAATGTGTTCTTTTCCATACATATCCATAGTGTCCACCAAAAGAAATTTTCACATAAGGAGTTGTGAAATAAATCTAAATTTCAAAAGCCTTCTACATCAGTAAAATTTCTATTAGTTCAGTGGTGTGGGGCATATAGAGTTGTTCCCTGTAATGTGAAGAATAAATTTTTGCATCTTGCCCCTCCTACAATAAAGAAATCACAATGACTAGTGAGTCTATTTGGATTTTGGAGAAAGTGAATTCCTCACTTAGATGTCTTATTCCAACCAATAAGCCACATGATTCAGAAAACTGCTAGTTTTGAGATGGGGCCCAGAATAGGAGAAGGCTCTTCAACAGGTCTACTTTTCTCTGTCCCTTTGGTAATATGATTGGGCATATTGAGTTGCTAGTAGCATACAAGAATGCTGTTTGGAGTCTTTGGCAGACCCTTATACGTGAAAAATAGCAGATGTTCTTGGAGTTTTGAGCAAGGCTCTGTTATAAACTGCAGACAACTATTCCCCCTTTGGAAGACAACTCTTGGCCTGCTGTTGGGAAACTGAATGTTTGAAGATGAGCCACTAAGTTGCCATGCAACCTGATCTGCCTATCTTGAGCTGAGTGGTAGTTGACCATAAATTTGAGCATGCATAGCAGAAATCCATCATCAAGTAGAACTGGTATACATGGGACAAGGCCCAAGCACAAGGCACAAAATGTACATTGTACTTTGTACTCAAGGCACAAATACTACATGAAGAAGTGTCAAAATGCTTATATCATTATCTCTTGTTAAATTGACTTCTGTCCCCAAGCATGGCACCTATGGCACCATAGAGTTGGCTCTGGGATTGATTGAGGAGGAGAAAAGTATGGTTCTGTTTAAGGATGAGCCAGCTTCTCTGCATTTGGGACAATAGGGTGGTTGTGCCAGAAGTGGACACTTGCAGCATTGCAGCCTCTTTCTGAAGAAAAGTGGTGAAGGGAAATCTTCACAATTAGAAGAACATTGGGCTACACACATGCTTGTGTATTTCACTTGGAAACGAAAGTTGCTGGCTATGTGGTTATATACTCATTTATGCACTATAGCCAGTGGTATGAATGGATGGTCAGGGACTTGGAAGGAACATAATCACAATTATAAGATTACTCAGAATAACATATCTGGAAGGATTATGTAGATTTCATCAGATGGGGAAAAGATACAAAAACATTTGACTCCCATGTTAATACTTATCAAAAGGTAACATCAGCAGAGGATGACTTTAATAATCAAGTGGATATGACCTATTATATGCAGAGTAGTAAACCTTTGTTGCAGTTACCTTCTCCTTGCTAGAACAAAACATCCACTTAGAAGCATCTTATGAAGGAAATGTGCTTATCTAAGCTTATAGTTTTAAGAGGAAATTTCATCATGGCAGTGAATGCATCATAGAAGAAAGAATATAGCTCACATCATTCATATAAACAGGGAATAAGCAGTGAGTGAGCTAATTAGCACTGGCAAGGTGGGCAGCACTGTATAATTCCTAGGCCTTACCCAAGTGACACACTGTAATAGTTAAGTTTTGTTGTCAACTTGGATCTTTTTAATTATCTTGGGTGGGTCTCTGAGGATGTTTACAGGAAGGCATCCTCTCATTAGGGGGCAGAATATAAGATAGTTCAGGAGAGCTAGAAATAAACATCCTTTCCTGTGTGGGCAATGTAGGAAGGAAATTCTAGAGACTCAGGAAGCCATTAAGTCTCAGAAAGGGTTGTAAGACCCCCACCCTAAGGCTATATAAAGGAGAAGAAATTCTCTTTGGCCCTCCTGCCTGTTTGCTGCTCTGTGTGTATGGTGTAGGTGATGGGTTTTTCTCTCTGCTCCGACCTGTGAAAGAGGGCCAGTCTCTTTTGCTGGAACTTACCCTCAATCTGTAGTTTCAATAAATACTTTCCTCCCCCAAATTGTGCCTGGTTTGAAGATTCATATCAACAGCTTGTGGCTGACTGCAATACACACCTTCTCCAGCAAGGCTATACTTCCTAAAGACTCCACCATCTGGGTGTTAGCCATGTGGTATAATGTCAAACAAATATGGCTATGAGGGACATTTTGTATTCAAGTCACCACATTTCAAGCACAGCCTCTATAAATTCAGGACCAGTTCTTTTTGATGCAGCAACAAGAAAGTTGACTGCAATATATCCTATAGATCATATTCCAATAGCCAGTACTCAGCACACATCCTAGTTATCTATATAATCAAGTTTGCATTTTATTGCAAAATAGAAGGTAAAATAGGCAGGCACCCATAAGAGATTGGAAGATTTAGTATTAACGGTACAAGGTGTTTCTTAATTGATTGCCTTTTATTTTCATTTTATTTCATTTTTTTACTTTATTTTCACTTCTATTTCTTAATGATGGGGTAATATTCATTCCAGATTCTCAATTTAACCTTACATCAGCAAGAAATTTGGCCATTTCTAAATGTAGCTATGATAGAAAATTGGTACCAAGAGACAGTTGTTGCTGGTAGGACTTTGGAACTGAGTTATTGCAGGAATGCAGAAGGATATGAAACCTTGGCATAAGAAGATGTATGACAATGCTGAAGGCAGAGTTTGATAGACTTGCAATATCTAAGTCTAGAAAGAACTGTGGGTTTTATAGTCTTGGATTATGAGGGTAAGAAGGAGATTTGTCCATATGGAGCTAAAAGCACTTTGTGTGATAAGCTAGATGTTCTTTTTCCTTGTCCTGAGAACTTATGCAGAGTTGAATTTAGAAGAAATGGACTGTTTTGAAGAGAATGCTATTACACAGATCAAAATGAAAGTTTTGGGATGGAGACAGTACCTGTTCAGCTGCAATTGTTTTGAGAGATTACCACTAATGAGATCAGGCTATCTATTTTTATTAAGTTAACAGGAAAAAAATGCTGTCTCCCTTGAAAGAAGATGAGAATTTAATTTTCCTACTCTTAAAAGTTGGCTTTATGACCCCCCAGCCCTGTACAAATAAATTTGATAGCCCACCTGGTATTATAGAAATATAGCAAAAACAGGAACAAGTATCATTGGATTTGCAATGTGGTTTGATTTTTGGAAATGGCCACTGGGTGATATGTGACAGTGTTGTTGCAGTGATGTGGAGGCCCAGTGGAACAATGATGAACTGTGGGTTGCATTAGTGACCTTAGTTAGGTCTTTGTGAGATGGCAGGACCATGGAATGGCTACCAAGTTGAGTTGCCCAATTGAGGTGTATTTTTCTGAATGCTGTGAGCAGTCCAGCTGAAGGTGCTGAATTGGAACCCCAGAGAATTCATTGCTCATTACAGATGTTGGATTAGAGCTAAAGTATTTGGGTTTTTGCCCTCTTTCAGATGTTGAACTGGTTCAATCTTTCCTCACAATGCCATCTTTTGTGATGTGATTGTTTACTCTGTGTAAGTGGTTTTATAGACTCATGGTTTAAAGACCAAGGCAATATTTGTACAGTTTGGTGATTGATAAAACTATGGACAATTTTCAAGTGAATGTATTGCATTTTGCATCACAGATAGTCACCACTTTATGGGACCCAGGGCAGAATGTGGTGGTTTGATTCAGATTATTCCCCCCAAAATAATGTGTTTTGGATGCTTGATTATAATTTAGGACATGGAGCCTTGCTGAAAGAGGTATTTTGTTGAGGGCAGGACAAAGCGTGTTATAGCCAGTTACCCCTTGTTCAGGTCAGCTCACTTTACTGCTGCTGTTTTATACCAACTGTGGCAGAGGTGATACCCAGCTTTTGCTCATGTCATACTTCCCCTTACCATTATGAAGCTTTCCCTCCAGACTGCAAGCCAAATTATTTAGATATAAAAAAATAAAACATTTCCTCACATCAAGTACTTTTGGTCATGTGCTTTATCTCAGTAATGTGAAGGTAACTAAAACATATATTACTCCTTTATACTTGAAAGTTAAACTTTGTGTTGGAGAGATGCCTCAGCAATTAAGGCACTTGCCTGCAAAGCCTAATGACCCAGGTTTGATTTCCCAGTACCCACATAAAGCTACATAAACAATGTTGCATATGTATCCAGAGTTCATTTGTAGCAGCTAGGGGCCCATTTCTCTCTAATTGTCGGTTTTTCTTCCCTCAGTTTCTTTCTGCTTGCAAATAAATAAATATTTAAAAAGAAAACTAAACTTTGATAATTGCATCTATGTGACAATTTTAGGATCTATTCATTTTCTGCATGATAATTCAAAAAAGGCTCAGTCTTATTTCAATAAACTATTCCATTAAATACAACCAAATTGATTTTGCATCAGTTGCTATTGATTTAGAATTCAATTTATGAACATAACAAATATCTAACAGTATAGTTTAAAAACATGACTTCCCGGATGCAAATTAAGTACCTTCTCTTAAAAAAATTACATATGGAAACTATCTAAAATCTCAATGCTACTTAGAGACTTGTCTATAAATTTCTGCTAACCAATGTATTATGGATAAACCCTGAGTTGTCAGTTCCAGTAGTGGGATACCTCCCAGTAAGTTTTTGCTCAGGGGAGCTCCTGAGGCTCCTAAAACAATGCTTGTCTATTGTTAGTGCTCCTGATTACCCACAATAATTAGATGGTAAGATTCTGTTGAATAACTATATCATATTCATTGGTTTCAGGATACTGAGGAATCAAGCTGATACTGGGCTGAAAGCCTCCTTATTCAGTGCTGGCTAGCTGTCATTATGTTGTAAAGTTCTATGCAGGGCTGCTATGGAGAAAACCCATCAAGAGTTTTATCAAAGAGTGGACCCTGTGTCCTACAAAATTGAGCCAGGTGTACTAGTGGCAATCTTGTTAAGTGGATAGCCAAATAAATGCTCTCTTATTAGATTTGAGACCCACTCCATGGGAGGGAATTCATGACTAAATATATGTGTGCCTATAAAATTATCTCCTCAATATTTATGTTTATGCCCTAGATTAGAGGTGCCCTCATGTTTGGTCAGATAAGCTTAAAAAAAAAAAACGACAGTGACTAGTGGGGGGACTCCAAACCCATCAGAGTGCTTAGAATAAGTCACTGTTGAGTGTGTAGCACTAAATGAGACATCTGTATTACATACTCCAAGCCTCAAAAAACATTCAGCAAGAGGTGGCAGAAAGAATGTAATAGCCAGAGGATGGGGAGAAGTGCTTTGGTATGTAACATTTTGCACATGAAGTGGCCATTACATTCATGATCTCACAACTGTCTTTCCCTATACATTATGCGCACAACATTATGACCACCAACATTTTGTCTTGTGTGATGGAAGAGGGTAAAATAAATGGCATTAAAGTAGAAAAGGGGCTAGTTGGAAAGAAGGAGATGTTTAGTGGAAAGTGCTGGGAAAGGAAGACAAAATGAAGGGAATAATAGTAGATCATGTTCAAAATATATTATATAAATTTATGAAAATCATCACTAAAAGTTTTTTAAACCCTGTATTGTATCCCTACAGAGTTATTTGCACAGCAATTATGGAACTGAGTTACACATCCATGTTAATTGCTTTTCTATTCACAATATCAAATTAATAGAATTGACATATATGTTCATCAAATGATGAAGGCATAATGAAAATATTTTACATATTCACAATGAAATTGATTCAGTTGTATAAGAAAATAAAATTATGAATTTTTCGAAAGAATGTATGGGTTTGAAAAATATTATACTAAATGACATAACCCAGGCCTAGACAGTTGGAAAAGCTATGTGTTTTCAAGTCATAAACGTTTTAGGGTGCCATTTAAAAATTATAAGCAGCTTATTTACAACTTTTCTTTCCCTACCAGAACTTTATGTGAGATGTTACCATTTGTCTTTTCAACATTTATCTTTCTATTTTGTCTCCCATAGTTTCACATATACCCCATTGAGCTTTCTAACTTGTAACCTTGAATCTTTTTTCCTATATCTTTCTTTTTTAAATATTTTATTTATTTATTTATTTGAGAGAGAGAGAGAGAGAGAGAGAGAGAGAGAAAGGCAGAGAAAGACAGAGAGAATGGGCACAACAGGGCCTCCAGCCACTGCAAATGAACTCCAGACACATGCGCCCTCTTGTGCACCTGGCTTTACATGGGCAATGGGGAATCAAATTCAGGTCCTTTTGCATTGCAGGCAAACACCTTAACTGCTAAGCCATCTCTTCAGCCCTCCTATATCTATCATGTTAGTTGTAGAGGAATACAAATAAGAGAACTATAGTGCCATTTCCTATAAAATGTCTCTACAAATGTGCAACTTAACTTTTGTGCTTCTGTGACAACTTAATATTCTTAATAGAAGAGTGACAATAACTAATATTTATGAGTATTTACTGTGTGGTTTTTCCATAGTATTTATTCTCACCATCTACATACATTATATATATTCTCTTACTTACATTCATCTTCTTACTACCCATTCCAAAAGGTTTATAGTATCTTCTTGAAAGGTCAAAAATAACTGTGTCACTGACTAAAATTATTCCTAAAAAAATCCACGTTTTCTACCATACACAATCCCTATTTTTGTGTAGAATAAGCCTTAATAAGAACATAACTAGGCAAAATGTAAAAAATAATCTGTCATCCAAAACTTCATAGGCCACATGACAAATGTGGTATATGAGAATCTGTTTAGTAAAGACTCAGAGGAAGCAGACAATACTTCTCCTGATATAGCAATTTGCCTCCATAAAAGAACATTTCCTTTGAATTATTGTAACTACTATGCATTCATGCTCATACTTTCTTCTTTGATGCTGCAGTCTTTTTCATATTCAGAAAAATGTGAGTTTTATAGGAAGGAAAATGAAAAGAGGTGGATTTAAATACAATTTTCAGAGAACTGAGTTTTTCTTTTATTTCTTAGACATAAATATATTTCTTTGATGCATAAATAACTCTACTAATGATTTTAGCCCAGACATTTCAAGAACATACCTGAAGAGGCAATTCTATAATTTTAACAAAATCACTTTAGTTGCAAAACACATGAAGGGCTAATATAAACTATGGGTATGCTATTAATGTGTTTTTGGAGAAATATCTAAATAATTAATTCACAGTTGATCAAATAGCCATAAACATATTAAATAACATATATAGCTAACACATTAACATCTGAACCAAAATTGAAGAACATAATATGTCATCTTTCGATATTATTTATGAGTGTCTGTTGGAAGTCTAGCACTTACAAGTGTTAGATTAAGTCCTGAAGCTGTAGTGGAAAGGAAAAACAGAGTCCAGATTTGACAAAACATATTATATATTAGAGGAGAAGAAAACACAGCACATATATTCTTTAAAATCTAAATTAATAAACTTTTCCCTACCCACTGGAGTCCTTCACTCATACTGTATCTGTCCATAGGTTAGGATGTTATGAACTGGACCAGAGATAACCTGTTTTTCTTTCTTTCTTTTTTTTCCTTCCCCCTTTGTTTGTTGTTGCTGAGGGGGGCAATGTATATCTCTGGATATTCTCTCCAACCATGGCCCTTACAATCTTTCTTCCCCCTCTTCCACTCAGTTCCCTGAGTCATAATGGGCGAGTTTAAGTCTGCTTTATTGTTGAAATCTTAAGTATCTATGGATCTTAGTAGTGGGTTTCGTTGGGTATCCTTGATCTCTGCTCCATTGACCTTTCATGAGCTATCAGACTTGCTGTGTTGATTGGTCTCCTGTTTGTCTTGTCACGTTCTCACAGGTTTCATTTGGGCCCTTTGTGAAGGCTAGGTGTGGTTTGTCTCCTGCCAGGATGTCAACCATCATCCAATATCTTGTTGGTGGAATTGAGTTGGCCCAGGCTCTCTCAATGCCTTCTGAAACATACAAACAGAATCTCCCTAGGAGAGTGAGATCAATCTAGGTTAAATGAGACAACATTGCTATTTTGGCTAGCTCCTAATGGGTGTAGCCTCTCTGTAGCTCTCTGGTAGTGGGAATTTCCCCTAGAAGCCAGAGTTCTTGGTCCCCATAAGATTTTTCCACGAATCCCAGTTCCAGTTAAGAGTTCCTTGTCACTAAGTGGATCTCTTAGCCAATCAGTAAGCCATTAACTACCTTCTTTAGTTTAGTGCCACTATTGCACAGATGAGCACTTCTTGACTTGCTGGTCTCTTCCATATAGCAATGTGTTCAACATCCTTGTGACAACTGTATATATTGTGTATCAGTGGTCTCTGCTTTCTCCAAATACCATTGACCAATTTCCCCTACCAACTCATGCAACACCTTGCAGTGCTACACATACTACTGTCTGGAAGCTGGTTACCATTCTAGATCTAGCAGGATCTCTTGGTGGTGTTTGATGAGATTCTGTGATTTCTTCAGCAATAGGGTCTTACATTAGGCCTGAGAAAGGTATTCAAAAGAAGTCTGTCATGTTTTGGTCTCAACAGCTCAGTGTGTGAAGGAACCAATAACTGGGACAGGGAGATGCAGGCCTGAGCAATTATTCTTGAGTTTAGGCTTCCTCCCATTCTATTCATGGCCCCTCATACCAGGAGGTGCCCTCAGCTTCCTCAGGAGATTATTGTATAAAAGTTAGGGTGTTATGGTGTCAATTCATTATTAGTTCAATTTACTGTATGAGTCCCCCATCCTCCTACCCCCTGCAATTCTTTCCATTCCCTTTTTCAGTCTCTCCATTCACTGACAGATTTTCTTAATGTTCTGGTTTTAACATGGTTAAGAACCACATATGAGGGAGACTATGCAGTGCTAGGCTCTCTACTCATGTGTGTGGTGGCTAAGAATGTGGTCTGTTCCATGTCCACCCATTTTTCTTAAATTTCATTGTTATTTTTTATTTTTAGCTTCATAGAATTCCATAGTGCATATGTACCTCAACTGTTCAAACATATAAGTCTATGAGGGTGCATTAGATTTAAACCACCACCTTAGAACCTTAGCCCCATAGACCCATAGCTTTCTCTTGATACAAAATACTTTTAATAAAACTTTCAAAGTCCTCAGAGTCTTTAATAGTCCCAATAATTTTCAAGATCCAAAGTCTAAAACTCAAATCTCAGATTCAAGGCAGACTCTTAACATTAAGGCCTGTAAAATCAAAATAAAAGTTACATATTTCCAACCTATAATGTCACAGAATATATACTGCCATTCCATAGGGAAGAAATAGGGCATAATAAAGAAAGATTGAGCCAAAATAAAACCTATCTGTGTGAACAACAAATCCTTCAACTCCTTTTTTGGTATCTGTGACTCCTGATAATATCCTCTGGAATACAAAAGACTTGGGTAGCCTCTCTCCTCCAGCTGTTCTGTCTATAGCCTCACTTATTTGTCAGATCTGTCCTGAACCTGCAGCTTTTTTTTTTTTTTTTTTTGGCAAATGCCTCAGGGTCCCAGAATCTCCAACAGCCTGATGTCTCTAATATAACTTGGTGGTCATCTTTATATGTTCACATGTCTCAGGGATTCCTGACCCTGCCTCACATTGTTCAGCCTTAGTGGCTCTCTGGAACTATATAGTGCAATATCCAAGACCCCTTATGTTTTACACCTTTCATTCTTCCAAACTCAGTGCCACATCAATGATGCTGCCAAATTCTGCTCTCAGATCAGGATGAATCCTGAAATTGGTTTATAGTTATAGTAGCCCGTGTATGCTAACCTTGGAGAAGAGGGAACAAACGCCTAGATTCTGAAATGATGATGGTGACACACATTATTAAATGTTTTGCCGCTCTATATATTCCTCCCACTATAAACAGTAAATTCTTTTTTCCAGTAATTCAATAATTTATTCCTCTTTAAAAGTGTGCAAAATATATAGCTCTCATCCAGAAGGTATATACGAATGACATTTAAAATTTAGGCCTTTTGTTATTGGTTCTTTTTATCAAAGTCTTTGTACTGTAGCAGTGCTATACTATAGTTTTAACTGAACTTCACATACTTTTGTATTCTTTCAAATTGTTAGCTATATATAAAAGAAGTTAACTGCAAAATGCTTGAAGGAAAAAAACAAAAGAAATTTAAAATTTCCCAGAAATGTACAGCTTTTACATTTAAAAAAGTTTCTGAAATATACATATAAGCATGCTGGACAATCCCACCTTCTCCCTCCCCGCTTCTTCCATTTAGTTCAAACCATGGCAAGAGTTCTGATTTCTGTAGAATTTCCAAAATTAGAAATTAAAAAAATAAAATAACTTCTCACTCTGTATCAGGGCTTGTATATTTCAGATTGATTAAAAAAACCCACAAGTAAAATAATGCATATTCAAGGTAAATTGTATACAGACTTTTCACATAGAAATACATAATAGTATTTTTTAAATCTATTGCCAATTATTTATTTTTGCACAAAAATGTATAAATATATCACCAGCTTATCTTAACTTAAAAAAAAATCTTAAGTAAAAGACACCAGATAAAACTACCCTTTGCTACCTTAAAATTTTTCATAGGATTTTTTTTGGTTTTTTTGTGTGTATGTATGTATGCTTTTTTGTTTCTTTTTCTGCTTAGAATTGTGTTTCTAGGGAAGAAAAGCTCCTGCATTAAAAACAGCCCATAAAATTTTTGCAAAGTTCTGATGAATTCTGGGAAAAAGCAACCCCAAAGTGGTAAAAGATTACAAATGTGTTCTTTACAGTTTGTCTTCTCACCAAGATAACTGTACACAGTTTACAATCTTCATCTTCTGCTCTTCAAAAGCCTTAAGAATTCCTCCTTCTGATTAAGAAAAAATAGCCCTGCAATATTTTTGAAAGTCAATTTTCCATTGTATACATTAGATACAAATGGTTTGATATATTAACTTTTTTAACCTATACATTGTGAAAATGAACCCTTTCCCCTTCAATTGGTGGAACAAATAACAAAAATTATCCATTTACAAGTTATTTCTGTTTTCACATTCCCATCACCCTTTTTTAATATAATGCTTTAGATATTAGATTATTTTGAGAAAAAATGCTTTTATGAAATCTTATCAATTATTACACTTTTCCTTTTTTTCTTTTCCTTTTTTAATAACCACGACATGGAAGTCTCTTTAAAGAACTTTGAATGTTTGCATGACTCTCCAAAAATGATGAAGGCTAGATGCTTGGCCTGGTCAGGCAGCTCCAGGTGGCTGATCCACGCCCACTGTCCCAGACAGAAACAGCAAAGAAGGATTAGAAACAGCATCTGAAAAGACAAGGGTCCTGGAATGAGGAGTCATAAAATAATTCAATCAGTCATTAAGGCTTTAATTAGGCATTTTTTAAAAAGTCCACCACAAAGGCTCAACTTCAAGTAGCAATTTAATGATTAAGTAGTAATATTTCTTTGAAATAATATTTCTATGTTCCAGAAAAAAAATCGCCATATTTATAATTGATTTAATGAGTAAACACTTTGGGCTGTGATATGCACATGATATGTACATGAGTCCCTTGTGAGCCAATGAGAGGAGAGACCTGGATTTCCAGAAGAATTCTCTTGAAAAAGTATTTCCATGTGACTCTATAGACCTGATTAAGGTACCCGCCTCCTGGCTGTGGGTTCCCCTTGTCTACCTTGACTAAGTGGTGGCTCTGGAAACAAACCAAGGCTGCTTTAACAAAATCCACTGCTGGGTGGTTCTGAATGAGCTCCCCAATTTGTGTTCATTACTTTTGAAGCTTCTAGGACAGAGGTATGTCATCAGAGAATTCTATGTTGGATTTGAGTAGGGTTTCAGCTACTGTACCTGGTATTCAGGAATTAAAAAATTAAGTCACAATATGACAAAACAATAAAAAATAAAATGAAACTGTCTCCAGACCATTAGGCCTGATGCACAGTGCATGTCTAGGGAAGCCCCTCCTGCCAATGTGACTGGGAGCATGAGGGTGGTGGACACCCCAGGACTGGACCATGTACCTGAGCTAGTTCTTAGTATAGACAGTCCCAGGTTATGGAGTTCTCGTCACCCACAGGCCAGCTGCTATTATCAAGAGGACTTCATACAAAGGGATGGACTGCCCCTCACTTTTGGGCTGAGAACACAGAGTTGTGCAAAATGACCTGTTCTTCTGTTTTCCTCTTAAATACCAACAGCCATCACTCCCTGGGTCCTGGAGGCTGCACACACCACCAATTGTGGAAAGTCACTGCTTATGGAAGTTTCCAGGTCCTTGTGAGAAGTGTCTAGGAGTCACTGTGGCAACGAACATTGCAGAATGGGCATGTGCCTTTTTAGGAGGCATCACAGTGCTAGACTGTGGAGGGAAATGGTGTGTGTGAAGAGGAGGCTAGGCATCTGCAGAGTAGAGGGTGTGGGAGGAGGACTGAGCTGAGAGGGCCATTCAGAGTATGTTCAAGATGGGGTTGTACAGCTGAGTCAGGACCACAAAGTGGACTGGAAGGCAGGAGGTAAGGTCTTGGGTGGCTGAGCTGCATGTGATCCAGGATAGTGCTTTGTACTGCTCCAGCACAAACCTCAGAACATCAGATGTGGTCTTGGAGTCCCCCTTAACTCTGAGGAGTAACTTTTAAATGCATGCCAGCTTGTTCTCTGTTTCCCACTCTGCCTTCTCTTGATCCATGTTCCACGTTGTTATGCCTGTCATGTGCTCATGAGATTGTTCTTGCTCCCTTTGTGGCTTTCTTCTTGATGTAGCTTTGTCCAAGCATCTAGATACTCTTATGGAATTTAGGCAGTTATGCGTTTGGTGGCTGTTATGTTCTATGTGCATATTGATTGAATTTCTGCTCCATCAGGATTTTGGATGGTGAGGAGAGGTTAGAAGAGTGTTTTCTTTCTTTTTCATCTTTCTCTTGTTTCTGAACTGCTTCTCTGCTGGTTGTTGTAATCCTCTACAATGACATATCCTGCGGTCACACAGCTTCTACTGTTATACATCAGTGATCTCTGAAAATTCTGTTGCTTCTCTTTCCTCCTTTAGTCCTACATATGATCATGGCTTCCTGTTTGGTAGTCTTCAGGTGTCTCAGCATCCAATCATGTTTCCCTTTAACCCATTCCACTTCTATCATAACTCTCAATAAAATCTTTTATTGAATCAAAAATGGAGAAAGTATTTTCTGCCTAAAATATGAATACTCATGATAATTCAAATAATTTTAGAAAGCAGAACCTGAAAATCACTGAATATTTAAAAGAACATGTCAATAAAATGCCTAACATCCATATTAAAATTCAAAGTTTGAATTTTCATGAACCATCTTACATTAAATCTCTATAATCTAAGATGAAATTGTGTAGAAATATGGTCTGATACAGCCATCTACCATGAACACATTACCGGACAGCCAGCCTATATTCCACAAGAATATGTCAAAGCTCCAGACATTCTATATACAGCATACTTGATTTAATGCTTAATCCAACCCCTTCCTGTACATATTTTTGCAATGTGATTAGCAATGAATTCAGTCTGATAAAAAATTTTCCTCAGTATTTTGAGGGGGAAATAAAGTCCTTTTCTTCAGTTTATGCTGAGTAATTATGGATGAATGAGAAAGTGATTACTAATGTAGGCAATGGTATAGCATTAGAAACACTATGACCCTAGGCCTGACTTATAGACAAAGAGTTATAAATGGGCCATTTGTAGGGGCATAATTGGAAAACCATGTGAATGATCTCACTATTCAACTTCAATGTGCATTCCATTCATGTTACACAGCCCCATCATAAATGTGTACATTTTTTTCTGAATTCAATGTATGTATATTTTCTGATGTCCAAATTCCTAAGTACAGCATTAATTCCTTCCAAGACCTCATTTTTTATCCACCATGAGACATGTAGTATTGATGAGGAAATTGACTGCTTAAATAATATATGGTCTATCCTTAGTAATTATTTTTCATTGTCAATAGCTATATTATATCTCAAGAGTAAAATCAGAACAATAGATTGAATTACTGACAAGTGGTCAATATATGCTACCATTAGCATAGATTTGCTATAGCGCAGAATATTTGCATTTTGTTATAAAGTGCTAATGAAGAAATAATACAGTATTTTTAAATTATATTAGTCTCCATTCCATTTATGCTGCCTATCTTTCAGAAGATTTGACTTCATGCGAAGGATACTTTTTAAGGATCTTCAAATTCACTGTTGAGAACTCAATGACAATGCAATGGTGACTATTTCGTTGACAATTCTGAACCTCAGAAAAAGATTTTCTTCAGAAAAGAAATCCAGCTTTTCCACTGTTAAAGACCATTATTCATCCGTGTGACCAAAAAATGAAGTACGCTTAACATTCAATTTTAAAGAAGGAAATGAACAGGAAAATATTCCTAATACAATACATAAATGTCATTCACTAAAATAGATATTTGTTAAGTTTTATCCCTACTCACCGGTTCAAAGCTGAAACTCTGTAACCTATAGAAAAGTTGTCACAATGGATGGTTTGCTATTTTGGGCTTGCAATATAGAGATCTCCATTCAATCAATGAAGACTTTGTTTTTATCTGTACATGTTGACATTGTGAGCCCATTGTTTCCACAAATAAGACCATGTTCTAGAAAAAGAGTATCTTAGAAATATGTTGCCCCAAAGAAAAATTTGCAGATAATTTTTAATGGAATTCTAATACACTTAGCAGCCAGTGAGTTGAGGGATACAAGTACATTGCAGGGGCCATTTAGTTCAGTTGGTGTCATGGTTTGATCCAGGTGTCCCCCACAAACAAATGAATGTGTTCAGATAGATCAATCCTCAGCTGATGGCAGTTCGGGAATTAGAACCTCACTAGAGCTGTGTTGTGGGGGCGAGCTTATGGGGGTTATAAGCCAGCTCCCCCTTGCCAGTATTTGGCACAGCTTCCTGCCACTATTTCCAGTGCTGTGGCATTTTCCCTGCCAGGAAGGAGTCTCCCTTCGAGTCCATAAACCTAATAAATCCATTCCTCCACAAGCCGCTTTTGTTTAGGTTCTTCCTGCTCAGCAACTAGAAAGCTGACTGCAACAGTTTTGGTACCAGGATGTGGGGTCATCTGTTGTTGCTAGAACCCTGATCTTGTGGCTTTGGTCTTCTGGAAGTGATCAGGAAGAATGTGGAAGGATTTGAAATCTCGGCCTAAGAGATGCCTCGCAATGTTGTTGAGTACAGCTTCATGGATCATTCTGGTCAGAGTTGAAAGACCTGAATGTAATGAGAACTATGTACTGTGAGGTTTGGCTTATGAGAGTGAGAAAGAAATTTGTCAGGACTGTGCCAGAAGCAGTTTGCATGAGAGGCTTGTTGCATTCTGCCTGCCTGTGTCCTGGAAACCTGTGCAGGGTTGTTTTACGTAAAGATGGGCTGGTCTGAGCAGATGGAGATGGCACAGAAAGAAAGATCTTTGGGTCGAAACTGCTTCCCATTCACCTGCAATTGTTTGAGAGATTACAACTATTGAGATTGGGCCAGCTGTTCTGCAATGGAACAACAGGAAGAATGCAGAATCTTTGAAGTAAGGGGCCTGAATGCTTTCATCCCCCCTGGATTAACAAGTTGGTAGCCCACCTGGTTCTGTGAAATGGAGATTGTTTAGAAAGAGAGGGTCATTGTTTTTGCAACACAGTTTTGTTTTTGAAAAATGGTCATCAGCGTGTGAAGCAGGTGTGCTAGATTGCCTGCATGGAGCCCAATGGAGCCATGAGGATGAACTGTGGATTGCAATGGAGACCCAAAGAATTCCAGGACTATGGATGGGTGCCAAGGGGAGCTGCCAGCACTGGATGAAGTTTTCCCGAACTGTGAGTAGCCGAGCTGGAGGGGTGGAATTGAATCTCCAAGAGACTTGTGTTATTGGTTAGAATCATTGAACTTGGAGTTAGACATTGATGGTTCCCTGTTTGTTTTAAATCTTGTATTGTATTGGTCAATCTGTTTTTGCTGTGCCTCATGTTTTGCATTGTGATCCTTCTGTGACATTACGGGTTTATTTTTGGTATTATGGCTTAGTTGAAAACTGCGGGGACTTAAGAGTTGAGCTGAACATATTGTATTTACATCATGTATGATTATTAGTTTGAGGGGGCCAGGGGCGGACTGTCATGGTTTGATCCAGGTGTCCCCCACAAACAAATGAATGTGTTCAGATAGATCGATCCTCAGCTGATGGCAATTCGGGAATTAGAACCTCAGTAGTGCTGTGTTGTTTTGGAGGGATAATGGGGGTTATAAGCCAACTCCCCCTTGCCAGTATTTGGCACACCTTCCTGCCGCTGTTTGAAGTGCTGTGGCAGAGGTGATGTCCAGCCCTGTGCTCATGCCATTGTTTTCCCTGCCAGGAAGGCGTCTCCCCTAGAGTTGGTAAGCCTAATAAATCCATTCCTCCACAAGATGCTTTTGTTTGGGTTATTTCTGGGCAGCAACTAAGAAGCTGACCACAACAGTTGGTTATTTAGCTGTAATCTGAATACAGGGATCAAAGCAAAGAACTGTTATCAGTATGTTCATAAAATTTAGATGTAGTAGGTTCAGCACAAGCTTCTCTACTGTACATATGATAAAAAGACTATGTGTTCTCTCTTTTAAAAATAGCAGAACAGGCTTCCGGTTCATGATGGCGAACTAGAAGCCACGCGGTGTCCCCAGGGGAACAGAGGTTAGGATTTTTAGCTGTGATAGAGGTCGTGGATGCAAGCAATAGCCAGTTCCTCGACTCCAGACACTTTCCAGCAACAGATTCTTCTGATTGGAACTTGCATCGATCATAAGGGCGCACCAGAGGCAATGAGTAAAAAAGCCCAGCTGGCAGGACCTGCTCCTATGGTCTGAGCCGCTCGCGTTCCCTCCACCCCCAGGACCCGAGCCACCGGGGCTCCTAGCTGCCATCCCTGGGCCCAAGCCGCTTGGCTTCCAGCCGACCCCATTCCCCCTG
>PVHP010012932.1:0-31210 GCA_004024765.1 Zapus hudsonius
ATTACTGAATTGCTCCTTTTCCAGAATTGAACCCTATTCATGTTTTAGGGTTTCAGTTTGTAAGCTTCTTAAGGTTAAACACTGAAGATAGAGGTAATGTTAACTAAACATTTTCACAATAAGGTCAAATCAAATGAATGAAGAAGGAAATGAATGTAGTGAGTGAAATTACGGTGCTACTGTCTCAGGAATTTGCTTATTTTAAGAATAATTGTTGAGTATCAGGCTAATATTTATTCTTGTTCTTCATCAGAGGAATAATCAAATCTTGACTAAGTGTATTTTAATGGATCTTAGGTGCACACAATCATGTTAATCATAAATCTTGGTTCATTATGGATTGCAGTAAATAAATACATGCTACTTATATGTATTTATTTATGCACATACTCTTTTCCTTGCTCACCTATTTATTCACACTCCTGTATTTATCCAATTGTAGTGGTATTATACTTAAAGATCTGTGACTATAACATTCAAGCAAATAGAATAATCCTTGCCTCCTCCAACTATCTTTGTTTTTCAAGTCCATATTATATTCAAGTTTGAAATGGCTTAAGTAAAAAAAAAATCTGTGTTTGAAATATTTAAAGATTAATCAGGCACTTTTTTTAGAGAGCATTCTTTTGACACACATATTTATTTATTTCAAAGTAAGTTCAGAGGACTCAGGATTTGGATTAGGGAAAGGAGCTCATGCCTTATTCAAAAGGAAAGGAGAAATTACAGAGATCTCCAGCACTAGTGTGGAGAGAACATGTGGGAGAGGTTTTAGCAAAATCTGTCCTGCTCAGCCAAACAAGCAGAGTAAGGAAAGATATCAGAGGGATCCCATCATGAGAAGGAAAGTTTCATGTGGAAAAGAAACTCAGCTCCTCACTACAGCCATTAGGCTGGGGGGAAGGGGACTTCCCTAAGCCCCAGAGATTCAGAGGTCCTTCTGCTAGCCTGCCATTTGGGGGAGAGGGCCTGGGCATTTTTTAATTGCCTTTATTTTCGGAGTGAGAATTTGTATCGTATATTCCATCAACAAATATAATTTAGTACCATGTTGGGTATGAAGATATAAGCAAAGGTGATGCTCTCTTGGAGCAAGAAAGATCCTTATAGTCACTTAATGATGCAGTTACTCTTATGAAGAAGTGGAGGCAGTTTGAGACTCAATATGGAAAGACTTCTACTGGTTAGGAGATGGGAGTGATGTAAAGTAGTACTTCCTACAGAAAGTGACCAAGAAAACCTGAGAGAGAACAGAACTATGATGGAAGAAGTCTTCTCAACCAAGAACACTGCACATGAAAATTCTGCTCTGGACTTTGGTGGAGATTTCTGTCACTTTCAGAACTTAAATAGAATTCTGGCACTCAGTGAAGGAATTTGATTCTGCAACAGCTATTTTGTCCTTCCATCCTTTATTCCCCCATTCAGGGCTCTGTCTTGCCAAAGAAACTCAAATAAGTACCAGCTTCTAGTTGCCAACACTACACATTGGCTGAACAACAATAAGTATATGTCACCCAATGAAGAGCCTCAGACCACTAAAAAACATAGCGGTTAAGGGCCTTTTCTAAGAATGCAATCTTCAAAAAGCATTTTGAATAGACAGACCTGCATAAGATTGGCTCCTAGGTAATGGAAACCAAGCAATTCTATTACATGAATTACCTTAAAGTAACCATAAATACAGAAAGATTATCTCTATTCAGTATTATACTTCATATATATCATATACTTCATAATTGTGATCTATATGAAATATATATGATATAAATAATATAAATATATTGATATTGTGTGCATTCATGATTAATTACAGGTTAATATATGTAATTTTACAAATGTCTTATTGCATTTATATTGTTCATATATAATGCTGCCTTTTCTTCTGAGGCCTTCTTAACATGGAAAATTAAATTTACTCTCTTCTTTTATAAAGCCTATGCATGGGCTTCTAATATTCTTGATGGAAATTGTTTGACAATAACAAACTTGTTCTCCTTTAATCCTTGTGACAAACAGTGATTTCTATTTATTTAAGTCTTAGTTTTCTGACTATTAATGTGCAAAGGGTCATATTGTGAAATGAAAGCTTAACAAATGTCCTGTTTGGAATATAAATGAGTTACTTTTACTCCATCAAAAAGAAATGCAAGAATTCTTTTAAAAATACATACTAAACTGTCCCAGAACTCGTTTGGAGAGAAAGAATTTAAAGGATATTGAAACCACCTGGATTACAGCTTGTTTTACTGCATACCACTGTAGCCATGCATCTAGAAGGGTCCTCCATGGTAACATTGCTATGCAAGCTTTACATGCCACAGGTAAGGAAACTGCACGGAGGAAAATCAGAAGTATCTGAAGGCATACAACAAAGTTGACCATGAAATCCATGGATTTGTCAACGCCCTGGGCTCTTGGCTTACTTCTGATTAGCAGTTCACCACAGAACAATATTCGTAGACATCCCAAAGCTGATAACAGACAACTGGATGATCAGCTGAAGTAGGTATTTCTTCCTTGAAATTTTGCTTAAAGCTGAATATCTGCCTACTCTAGTATCATAGTGTGTACACACAGAGAGAAGCACAGACACATACACAAGTGTGCACACACACATATGATTGTAATAGTGGAAAATACGGTGGTCTCTTATTCTTTGTAATCCTATAGGGAAACAAAACAAAACATAAACCACATGTCCTTGCAGGTAACTAAAATTTTCTAGACATATTTTAGCATCTCCAAAGCCTCCAGTGTACCTGTTTAATATCATGAGTGTATTGTTGCATTCTCCATCTTCATCCTGACTCCTATTTGAAGTGTCCATACAAGTGACTCTAGTGTGAGGAAAGAAGTCTTTGGAATCAAATTCTTTAGAATCTCTGCTTCAGTTTTATTACATATGTTGTTTGTGAGAAACTTAATGTTTTATCATTAACCATTGATTGACAGGGCCTTAGTTTTCCAGTGGGTTGTTACATAATAGAGTGAAATGCTCTGTTATATTCTCTTGGGCCTTATCTTTGTCTCTGCACATAAACCTGAGATCACACACAGCATCTCCAATGTTTTTGCTAAAGGTTTGTACATACAGCAGCCTGGAAGCACCTGGAAAATATCTCCTACCTTCCAGCACTCTCACACCCCATTAGCAACAGCCTCTCAACCAGTGACTAATGAGTACTAGTGTAAAAATGGCTCAGCTCAGTTAGTCTTCAGTTGGAACAATTCGGAGGCTCATGTTCAACATCGATTCCTGCAGCTCTGAAGCACATTTGTGTTCCAGTTGCCAATAATGTCAACTTGTCTAATGATATGAATTCCATAGACTTTCTCCCCTGTTCTCTACTAGAGGTTCCTGGATGAAGTTCCTTAATAACATACTTGTGCCTGAATCCTATGTGTTACTCAGTTTTCCATTACTGTGACAAAATACCTGAGCTAACCAACTATAAAGATTAAAGGTTTACTTGTCTCATATTTTGGAGGTTTTCACCCATGGTTGGTTAGACCCGATGCTTGGGGAGCTGTGATGAGGACTAGATCATGAAATGGAGCCATGGTAAAGTATGTGCTCACAGCACCGCAGCAGAGTAGTTAAACTAAAGGGAGGGAAAGAGAACAGAACCTCACAGTCCTCTCAAGAGCATCCTCTTTATTATCATCAAACCTCATCCCAGGCTGCACACCTTTAAGGGCTTCACTACCTCTCTGAGGTACCACAGGTGGGGAGCTAAGCTTTGGACACATGGAGATTTTAAAGACATTCCAGATCCAAAGACGAGCACTTATGTGAGGATATGCTTCTGTGTGAACTGAAATAAAGACAGAGGAAGGGATGTGAGTAGGCCATTGCAGAATAGCATGGCTCAGGCAATAATCATGCTAAGTATGGAAGATTATGGTAATGCTCTGTACAAATTATAAAGGGTTAGTTCAAGTGGATTGCCTGGGGTAGCTGGTATTTTGGTTGAAAGCATGAACTGGTTGTTTCGAGTAGAATAGAGTAATGGGTTCTACAAATGAGCAGTTAATTATAAGCACAAAGTCTCAGAAATGAGAGACATTCTCTTGCATTTGAAGAGCTGAAAGCAGTGAAGGGGGATTACAATAAAGAAGTGAGCATCAAAGGAAAATGATGAAAAGAAAGACTGGAGAGGAAGGTGAAGGACAGGAAAGGAAGGCCCTGTTAGCTAAACTAAGGGAATATACCTTTTTACAAGGGGCATCAGGAGGCATTGTAGGAATTTACACAGAACAGGGATATATTCAGATTACTATTTCAAAATGATAAAGACCCAATATACGTTAATATAACAAGTTGGGATACACATTCTAAGCCTAAAGCAGTAATCTAAGTATGAAATTACTTGAGTCTGAACTAAAATCAGAGGCAGAGAAAATAGAAGAGGGTGAGCCTTAGAGCTATTGAGTGGGTGAAATCAACAGGATTTGTGAATACCTGATGAACACCAGAATGGTAAAGATGGGATTTGAGAAGGTCTCGAGGTGTTTGACACTGCTGGCTGAGACAGTTGATGGCTAAACTGCTGCCTAAATTGTAGTCACTGAGGACATAGGGAAGCTCAGAGGTCATTGTAAATGCAGTGTTGAATAAGTTGAGGACCATAAGTCTGTTGGAACTAGAGATTGGCCTCAGAGGAAAATAAACTAGTCCAAGGACAGAAATAGAAGTCACCTTCACCTGAGCAGTTGATGCCTACACGTAGTGCAATCAGCCATGTGAAAAGACAGAGTAGGAAAACAGAGGCTGGGGAGGTAGCTCAGTGGAGAATCCACTTGCCTTACTACTTGAGTTCAGATCCCAGACCCTTTGTTTAAATCTAGATTCTGTGATGGCCTTCTCTTATCCCAGTACACCTGTGGTGAGAAGGGAAGCAGAGACATAGGCAGAAGAATTTCCCTGGGAGCTCAGGGATGGAGTAATGAAGAACTAAAACCTCAGCCGGCATACACCATGGTTAAATGAGAGGCAGATGGTTAGTATGTACTGCTGGGGAATAGCACTACTCAAGAGGAAAGCAGAAGCACTGAATACCATAGAAGTCTGAAGCATTGACAAAACTAGAAATGTCTGGTGAGGGAAGTCTTTAGGCTTCAGGCTGCTGAGTCCTGATATACTCATATATTAGTAAAACAGCCAGAGAGTTCTCTGGATCCTGTTTCATAATGTGGATAGGCCCATCTGTGAGGACTCCAGCCCCATGATGGAAACCACCACAAATGCCTGTCTCTAAATAATATTTTATTGGGGTTTAAGATTACAACATATGATATATCTATTACATAAACTGCATGGGAATTGTTATTTTGTTATTAAGATGAAATCAAGGCTAAAGTTCTTATTCAAATTATCTATGATCATACTTGTTGGAATTGGTACTGCTGAGACAAAATCTAGAAAAGATAAAACTTGAGTCTGTGCTATTGACAGAAAAATCTCTGCAATACCAACTCTTCATTGTGGTCTGTGTGTGTGTGTGTGTGTGTGTGTGTGTGTGTGTGTGTGTGTGTGTGTGTGTGTGTACCCACACTCTTTAATTTACTTTAGCATCTTTCTTCTCTATACTGCTATTTACAGCTCATATTTAAAGGCCTTCCTTCAACATAAGCTAAGAAATATATTCCATTTTTTTGATCCACCCTGCTAGTCTGTGTCTTTTTATAACTATGAGGCTTACTTTAAGCCCTGTCACGTTGGAGGGTTTATGGGGATTGATGTCTGTACTGTTATTAATAGCACACTGATTTTGATTACCATACATGTTCTTTCTTATTCTCCTGAGGCAGATTGCTTTCTCTTCTGTGTGGAATAGTATTTTCTGTAAGTTTGGCTTTGTTTCAAATAATCATAGAGCTGGCTTACTTCATGGAACACTTTCAATTCTCCATCTATTATGAAGGATAGCTTTGATCGGTACAGTAGCCAAGGTTGAAAGCCATATTTCTTTAGGCCTAGAAGAGCATTATTCCAAGACCTCCTGGCTTTCATGGTTTCTAATGAGAAATCTGAGTTGTCTGATGGGTTTGCCTTTATTGGTGATGATTTTTTTTCTCTTTTGCTGCCTTGAGCACTTTCTCTTTACTTTCTATGTTTGGCATTAATTTTCCAGGCATGTGGAAATAAAAAGCAAGCAGGTGTAGCTATATTAATATCTGACAAAATAGACTTTAAACCAAAATCAATTATAAAGGATAATGATGGCCACTTCTTATTCATCAAGGGAACAATCAAACAAGAGGATATCACTATCATTAATATGTATTCACCAAATTCAGTTGCACTATAGTTCATAAAGCAAAATTTACTCAAAAACAAAACAGAAATAGACTCTAATTCCATCATAGTAGGAGACTTTAATACACCACTATCATCTCTAGGCAGATCATCCAAACAGAAAGTCAGCAGGGACATAATGGAGTTTAATAGCACCATCACCAGCTAGAAATGATAGATCTTTACAGAAAATTTCATCCCAAGGACACAGAATTTTAATTCTCAGTAGCTCATGGAACCTTCTCCAAAATTGACCACATGTTAGGTGATAAAAAATCCCTCAACAATTTCGGGAAGATTAAAGTAGCCCACTGTATCATATCAGGCCACAATGCATTAAAATTAGAAATTAATAATGGGAGGACCAGCAGAAATTACATCAAGTATGGGAAACTGAACAATAAGATTTTAAACATTCAAGAAATCAAAAAGGAAATTGAAAATTTTCTAGAAGTAAATGACAATGAAAACACAACTTACCAAAACCTGTGGGACACTATGAAGGCAATCTTGAGGGGGAAATTCATAGTGACAAAAGCCTTTATAACAAAGAAAGAGAGATCTTAAATTAATAACCTAACCACACACCTAAAGGCATTGGAAAAACTACAAAAATCCAACCCTGAAGTGCAAGGCAAAAAGAAGTAATTAGGATCAGAGCTAATATTAATGAATTGGAAACAAAGAAAACAATTTAAAAATAGAAAAAAACAAAGAGTTGGTTCTTTGAAAAAATAAATAAGATTGACAAACCCTTGGCCAATCTAATTAAATGAAAAAGATGGCCCAAATCAACAAAATCAGAATGATAAGGGAGAGGTCACAACAGACACCAACAAAATTGGAAGAATCATCAGGTCATACTTCCAAAACCTCTACTCCACAAAACTGGAGAAACTGGAAGAAATGGATGAATTTCTGGGCACCTACAACCTGCCAAAGTTTATCCCAGAGCAGACAGAGCTCCTAAATAAACTTATCAAATCCACAGAGATTGAAAATGCAATCAAGAACATCCCCAAATGGAAAAGTCCAGGACCAGATGGATTGTCGGCCAAATTTTAACAAACCTTCATCATAGTCTGAAACCACTCTTTCTGAAGCTTTTTTGAAGTAAAGAAAAAGAGGGAAAGCTTCCAAACTCCTATTATGAAGCTAGCATCACACTAATCCCCATACTAGACAAACATGTAAAAGAAAACTATAGACCCACATCCCTGTTGAACTTAGATCCTAAAATCCTGAATCCTCGAAAACAAAATACAACTCCACCTCAATAATGAATTGAAATCATAAAATCCTTACTTTCATACAGTTAGCTGTCAAGGAAGAAATGGGCATCACCTGTTAAGAGGGGCCGTGAATAGAATGGGGAGGAAGCCTAACCCCATGAAAAATTGATCAAATCTACAATCCCCTGTCCCAGTCATGGGTTCCTTCCCACCCTGACCTGTTGATCAAAGAGACCTACAAGGTCCCTAAAACAATACAGGATTCTGTCAAAGCTCTTGAACACCCACCCCAGGCCAAAGGTAAGATCCTATTGCTGAAGAAACCACAGAACGTCAACGCACAGTACCGAGAGACCCCACAGGATCCAGAATGTTAACCAGCCCCCAGATGGTAGCAAGTGCAGTGCTGGAAGGCACTGCATAAGCTGCCAGGGGAAAATTGGTCATTGATATTTGGAGAAAGCAAAAGCAGAAACCACTGATATAAAATGCAGACTGTTACCACAAGTAGGCTGAACACACTCCCCTCTGGATGAGACCAAAGAGCCAAGAAGAGATCACTTGTACAATAAGGCACCAAAAGGGGGGGAGGGAGAATCAACAGCTTTCAAATTGGCCAAGAAATGCACTCGGTGTCAAGGAACCCTTAACTGGAATTGCGACCCAGGCCAAAACTCTATGGGAACCAGAAAACTTGGGCTCCAAGAAGAAATTTCCATTACCAGAAACCTACAGAGAGGCTAATCCCAATAGAATCTCATCAGATTAGAAATGTGTCTCATTTAACCTATACTGACCTCACTCTGATGGAGATTCTGTTTGTATTTTTTCAGAAGGCAGTGAGAGAGCCATGGTCATTCCAACTTTACCGACGAACCACAGGCAGATGGCTGACACCCCGGGAAGAGATGAACCAGGCCTATGTGTAGACTCAAAATGATACCCTTGGGAGAATGGTGGGATAAGCAAGAGAACTATAACTACAGCCAATCAGTCAACCCAGGATAAGTCAATGGAACAGATAAAGATTTCCAACACATCCCAAAGCATAAGTACAGAGTACCTTAAGATCTCAACAATAAAGCCAACTTAAACCTCACCCACCATGCCTCTGGAAACTGAGCGGAAGAGAGGGTTGAAAGACTGTAAGATCAATGGTGGGGGAGAATATCCAGAGACATTGCCCCCCTCAGCAACAACACACAAAGGGGTGTTGAACCAGGTTGCCTCCTATGCTCTCCATAACCTCCTACCCCACAGGTTGATCCAGCCTGTCCACTGAGAAGGATACCCACTGTATTGAGGACAGGGAGGAGGGAAATGGGATCTCAACACAATATTTGCTCATATAATGTATCTAATTTTGAATAATAAAGATATCAAAAAATAGATTCCAAGGTGCTACTAATGGTTTCAAATTAGCATTTGTTGGAGGGTTTTAATTTCCCTCCTTCAGTTATAGAGTGTTTGATCTATTTTAATTCAATTTCATTCTAATGTTTAAATTAAAATGAATATCTTTGTCTTTGTCAGCAAAGATGGATAGACTTCAAGGAAGGCACCATGACATTTCAATATTATTCATGATACTTTCCTGTTTTTCTTTTTCTTCTCTACTTGTCTCTACCCAAATATATATATATATATATATATATATATATATATATATATATATATATATATATATATATATACAGAAAGAGGGGGAGAAGTGACCCACATTTCTCAGTATGTATTCATACATTCGGTATTCAATAAAATCACTGTAAATGGATTAACAGGCACTGAACTGAACCATATCCTAATGTAAGTGTGAGATTGAGTTCCTGGCAACCTCTGGTTTTGTTTCATCAATTAATTAACACACAGCCACATGGAAAGCCACTTTACTTAATACTACTATTGATTCATGTATTAGTCAAGGTTCTCTAGAGAGAAAACACCAACAAAACCTGGATACTTGATGTTGTACCAAAGGTCTGAGCAGCTGAGGGCTACTGGTATAAGCTATAGCCTCCAGAGACAAGAGATGAGGGAGTTCTGGTGTCTAAGTCTAAGAAGAATCTCTCTCTCTCTCTCTCTCTCTCTGTTGTGTATGTGTGTGTGTGTGTGTGTGTGTGTGTGTGTGTGTGTGTGTGTGTGTGTTTGAACTGAGGGAAAATATAGGGTCTTGAACATGTCAGGAGAGTGCTCTGTCTCTGAGTACAACCTTATGTTTTGTTGAATTTTGACTAAAATAGACCCTCAGTCAAATTGATAGTTCCCACTCCTGGAAGGGTAGATCTCTCCACTCAGTTCACCAACATGTACCTCCACTCTCCTCTTGTAAAAGTATGTAAACACATGTGGAAGTATGGCTCACCACTTCTCTAGTTGTCTCTACTCTAGACAAGATAACACCCAAGGTTAACTATCACAACTATTTCTCATACAACGTAAGGCCAATGACTCATGTCCAAATGAAACTTACCCCACGCATGTAGGTTTTTTCAGTTAGACACATCAGCTTTCTCACACTAAAGATTGCAAGATAGCATTTCCACACATCACTGTGAACCCTTTTACATGACATAATTACAAACAAACCCACAAAAGTGAAAAAAGAGATATATATCAAAAAGGTTACTTGTTTATCGGATGAGACCCAAAACAAGAAGGGAGGATGTAGCCTTGTTCTACATCAACTGGAAATGTGCTTGTCCTTGGAGTAAGATTCAAATTTCCCCCTTAGTACATTTTCAAATGGCCAATAATCATCTCAAGCATCGATGCTGGGGTTTCAAATAAAGTTAGCAAGAACACCAGTTCACAAATGTGGAATTTGTAAATAACGGGGATTGACTTTGATTGGATGTGCATGCACATGTCGAGGTATCACAAGCTTTAAATAGGGTCTGATAATGATGTGTCTGAAACTGTCCCAGGACCCGAAGAAAAGCTTATAAAATTTCTGGAAACAATTTCTAACATTTGAATGTCTTTTACTAGTTAATAATATGCCTTCTTTGAACTGTCTTCTTCCTTCTCATTTTTTTTTTATTTCTTTGCATCTCTTTCATCAGGGGAATGTCAAAATGATGTCTACATTCTGTGCACATAAAGCCAGTGTGCAACCCTGGACTAGAAATGCCTCGTAGGTCTTCTTTTAAAGTATTGTTGCTATCACACATCAGAAAGCAGCTTTTGATTTTTCCTTTTTAAATATTGGTGTCCGGTGATACAAAAATATTGGCCAATCTTTTGGTTTGTAGCACTTGTATTCCTTCAATATTTAACCTGCTAGCTTCTGAGATTTCACTTTCGATGAGGAGCATACAAGAGACTAACAGGTGAGGTGAACTTTTCAGTAAAACAATACTGAATATACATCCTTATTCCTTTGGGAAAATAGAGAATTGTAGAGTAGTTATGCCTGGGCCCATTATTTTACATTAATAATGTTGTGTGACAAAATTGTAATGGCAGGTTTGCTGCCAGACAATTTAAAAGGCCAGGGAGATTTTGAACTGCTTCTCAGATACTCGGAATGATCTTGCTGTCCCCAGAAGGACTGTCTTCATCTGTCATCATGTATCTGAGTTTCCATCTTTTGTTACATCTTGGGTATACTAGTCAAGTTCTTTTCATCCATAGCCCAAGTCATTTCATATCACATCACATTATACTTCCAATGGAACTTGATATGATCCTATAGCCAATTTCACTTAGTATGAATGGAATGGAAAAACCCAGTCTGAGTATATTTTTGAAGTCATTATGTGTTAGCCTTTTCTGGCCCCCTCCCCTATCTTCTTCATTAGGAACAATTCACCCTCTAGTGGAAGGACGTGAATATTACAGCTTGAGCTCCAACAAATAGCTACACTTCATGGCTGAAACAGTATAGAAAGATTTTTTTTAAGATCTTCCCCTTCTTATGCTGGTTTGTTATTCCATGTAACCCGATAGAGAAATCTCTTTAAAATGCTAATTTTCTTTCTTATGTTTATATACAAGGAAATGCTTAGAGCTATAAAAAGACAACACTAACAGTGACTAATAGATTTTTGTTTACACTCATCTCCAATTTTTTTCCTTGTTTAAAGCCAAACAGAAATTGATTAGAAATATGGTTTGGGGTGTACTTTACATAGATAAACAATAATGGAAGATGGCTTTTCTGTATGCTTTCAGTAAACTGCAAGGTTATATTAAAATCAATGTTTTGGTACCATTTGTCCAAACATTGGAAAACGACCATCTAACTACCAGTGAATGTTGCTCACTATTGAGTGAATGCTATGAAAGTTATGACTCAACCCTTGCTGTTTTGATGTCCTTGTCAATAAAAATGATGAAAAGGAAAAAAGTCTCAATTTCAAACTGCTCAAACACGTGAAGCAAATTGCATAAGTCCTTTGCTCCTCATTCTGCCCTCTGTAAGCCTACCTGGTGCAGAGATGATTATAACAGAACCTAAGGCCAAGCTGATGGGTAGGAATTCCACCTGGCTGCATCTCACCTGAAAGATCATAAATGACAACCTTAGTGACTCTGTACTTGCTATGTTCATCTGGTCAGTGAGTGGGGATGCCCACCTCACAGGTGTGTTTGTAAGGATAAAAACACACGCATAGTAAGTACTCAGCATAGCCTGACAATCACTCCTATTAGTATTATTATAACGATGGACCTTTTTCCTCTGCTGTTTTGAGACATTCTAAGAACAGAGCATCTTTTCACTCCCAAGAGTAAATGGGTATACAAATCAAGGGAAATTTAAGTCTTTGATTATTGATTCCATCACTCATAAGTATTTCAGGATGATGAGAACACAACTAATCTCAGCTTCCTTTTATTCAGTACTAGGAGGGTGCTAATCTCGCCTCCCCCTTATTCAGTACCAGAAAGGTGCTAACAGCTGCTTCCAAGAGTATTTTGGTTGTTAGCACTTCATTTTGCATTGCCTCTGTAAAGCCAGATTTGTAAAAATAATTCCAGTGTCATTTAGGAACTATGGTATGTTAGAAACCAAAGATCATAAACTGCAAATGAGACTTTTTTTCTCTGCTGACATCATAACAGTTTTTACAGAGCCATTATCTTCTCAGTGGATATGGATGTCATACAGCCATTATCCTCAGATCATAACGAGGTGGACCATTAGTGCCTCCTTTGGAGACCTTATGGTCTGAGATGTTAACAAGCCTTTGGGGAACCCTAAATTCTGGGATGGTTGGCAGGGAACTCCGGACTTGCACAGAACCTTCTTTGCAATGACAATGGAACATGTCAATTTCTATTAAGGAGCTTCTTAATTCCCCAATCATTAAGATTCTGGAAGGACTTATTATACTAGCCTATAATTAAGGAAGCTTTCAGCCATAAATCCCTTCTGGGGAGTCCTCTCCTTTGTTCAATATGGCCTGAATAAAAGGTAAGTCGCCCACAAGAGGGACAATAGAAGGACTGCACCGTTCTCAGATAAATCTTGCTGGGTGAGACTTCCCTCTGGTTTTCTCTTGTTCCACTCAGCCCCTATTTTTTTCCTTCCTCAAGATATAGAACAACTGAGGTCTCTTCACTAGCAACTGAGTGTTCTGGAATTGATCTCCTATTTTAATTGTCATTCAGAGTAGTCATACTGATGTATGAGAGAGAAACAGTATGGCTGCCTTTAAGTGACGTGTGATCTTAAGACTGAATTTAAAAAGGACAATGACGATGCCAGAATGCAAGGCAACAATAGAGAGAAAAAGAGAGACAGTCTGACAGTGATTTCCTATCTTCTAATATAAAGAGCATATGCTATAAACTCAATAAGAAAATTAGAAAGTCAATGCTTAGTCAATGTGATATGCCTTCTAATTTCAAAGGAAGACTAGTTCAATGAGAATTATTCACTATTGACTTGTGTCTTCATGCCTCAGTTTACCAATAGTTAAATGCTTAGTTTCCACATCATGCTACAAAATATTGCTAGAAGATTATTACAACTGTTGCTCTTTTCTATGAACTACATAGCCTGCTGAGGAATGCTATTGGAATACTCACATAGGAAATTGTCCAGCTTGATTACAAGTGAAGTTTATTACTGGAACCAAAATTTATTTCTTAAAAGAGCAGAGACCCAACTAGAAACAGAAATTATGTGCAGCCATAAAAATCAAAATTGAAAGAATCCACCCCATTGACCTTGAATACACAGAAACTTGAGGTTCTATACATGCTTTTTGATAATCCTGGATTTTTCATCTAAATTTCATTCGACCTCAAGCAGACCTGCATTTGGCTTATTACTGAAATTTCATTGCTCAAATTTTCTAGTGTAAGAAGTTTTCTAATCAGAAGTTAAATTTATAGAAAATCTCCACTGTATTGAAGAAGAAATAAATGTCGGCTCCTGCATTTTGCGCTTTGGGAATTTGAGTCAGTTTTATTGTAGTGTTTCCAAATCAGGTCTTCAATTGTAGCAGGGGAACGAGTCATACAGAACTCCATCTCAGAGCCAAAACCCTGAATGAAATGAAAATTTATGAAGGGGTCTGGGCTTTTCTCTAACTTGTTAATAGGCAACTCGTGAGTTTTTGTCTCTCATCTTGGGTAATTGGTGCTTTAAGGGCATTGGGAAACCAGACTCAGTAATATGGATCTTTGAGAAGCTCTTCTAACTTCTTTGAGGGCATCTACTTTTTGCTTTCTCCCTTTTTTTAAATAATCCCTTTGTTTTTGACTATCATGTCAGGAAAATCAGAGTAGCTATTCTTGGATTTCCTAAAGATCAGTACTAGAGGAGAGCTGGTTTGAAACATTTTCAGCTTCTAAGGGCATGTCACTGGTATTCTTGAGGTCCATCTATCATACAAACACCATGCATTCCAGTCCAAGAAAAGGAAAGTCCTTTAAAAATAGATCTCCACTGTGTTAACAATTCCCTGTCACAGCATACAGCCTTAAGGGGAAATACGGAAAGCAAGAACCACAACGAAATAAGAGTGGGACACAGGAAGGCTTTTCCTTGCATGTTTCCAGGATGCTGGAAACACAGTAAAACCTGTGTTCCTATATGCAAACACATGCTCCCTTGCTCACACATACACACACTTGCATAATTATACACGCCACATATGACTTTTTCCTCCCTCTGCTTACTCTCCCAAAGAGACAACTCTGCTATAAACTTTCATTTAGAAAGTTGGATATCAGTTGAGAGTTTCACTGAATATTTGAATAGCCCCCAGTTGAAACAAGCTATAATTCAAGGATTGAGCACCTTCTTAATAGATAGCTTTGTCCTCAGTCAAGCCTATAAGCAACTTTTCCTCAAATTATCCATGAGGCTTACCCCTGTCTCGTCTTCAAATGTGGATGAGGGGCCAGAGTTATAGGGGAAAAGTCTGACATTAGTCCCAGATCAAATTAAGAGATTAGAGATAGAAATAGAATAACTAAATATAAACCCTTGAAGGGCAGATGTAAATTAGATAAGCTTCCCTATTATAAGACAAACGAGAAAGAATTCTGACAAGAATGAAAGGCACACTTCCCAGAGTCCAAGGAGTGGCAGAAGGCAAAGTTCGAAGGAGCCTGGGCTGGCAGGATGATTTTCCTGCTTATCTCAAAAGACAGTGGTTGGGCACCCATGACATACCATAGGGATTATTAGTAAGAGCTTCATGTTCCCTCGAGAGTGTCCAGTTTGCTAAGGAGAAAAGATGCCAGGTCAGCAGCTGCCACTCAGATGTGCTAAGAAGTTGAAAAATAGGAGTTTTTTTTCCTGTACAAGTTGCTTCTGACTTGACTGTAATGGAAGCATTTTTTTTTCTGGAGGGGAAGGGGACTGTCTGACACTCTCTTTATTGCAACCTAGTAGAATATTATGCAATAGTAAGTGTTCTATATATTCTGAGACCACTTGCCTTGCTTGACAATTAAGCTCATGAATCCTGACTCAAACAATAAATGAAATATTTTTTTAATTAATTTAATTACAATTAACTTACATTTTTTTTAAATATATATTTATTGTCCATAATGAGTTACATTATTTATACAATTAACTTACATTTAACTACCATTAGCTTACATTTAACTAAGCACCAATGTCAGGTGGCTGCCATATTGGATAGCACAACTCTAGCATGTAAGCATCTTTGCAAAGGCTCTTCCTGCATGATCTCTACCTCTGTATTTAGGAGTTTTGGAGCCTGGAATAGGTAACCTCACCTCTAAGGTGTTCAGATGGTCTGTGTAATGATGTGGTACCTAGTTCTTGACTTTGTAAAGATTCTGTAAGATGTCGATGCCTTGATATTCTGGATCTGACTCATCAAATTCCAATATCTCTGCCATTTCTGAGTCTGGTTCTGATGTTTTCTGTCACTTCAGCTTGTGTTTCCTACTTTTACTGTGACAATAAGTGTTTGGGAAAGGAAATAATGTTATTGTGAAATGATTAAGTCTCATCTTTGTAGTGGCTTTGTGCCTTTGTTCTGTGAAACTCACAAATACTTCCTGATCCTCTCTTTACCATGGGAGGGACAGAATGCTTGTAATGCCTGTGATTGAGGGTTCCCCTTCTCTCAGGTCAGTTAGGCTCTGAATAAGCTCCAGTATTTTGGCTTAGTTTCTGTCAAAAGCCAGATTTGTTAAGAAGAGCATTGTTGCTTGTTTCAAAGTGTCTTTCCTCACCAAGGGGATTTTGTCAGCTATATACTGTGAGAACCTGTTTATGTTCTTGGAAGCAAAACTCAGGACAGTCTGGGTACTGTGCTCTGACTGGTTCCCCTGGAGTCACTGGCTCTCAGACTTGCCCACTTGGACTTCTAATAATTTGCCAGTTACAGTTCAAGAGTTCAAGGTTTTGTGCCTGGCACCAGCTCCTAGGAGTTTCCACAGTGGTAAGTTGTGACTCTCTGTATGTGCCTGTTTTCCAAGTTTGGGGAAGGAAGGAAATTGCCTGGGACTTCATTCCCTAATGGAATTAAGAAGAAATCTTGATCCTTCAGTTTGTTTACCTATTTTCTTGCTGTTAGGACAGAGCAATGACTTCTAAATCCCTGCATGCTGGATAGAACACGGGGAGTCTTTATAGCATTTGTATATACATGGGGGTTGGAGGAGAAATAGAAGGAAAAAGATTGGTGGAAAACAGTAAAAGAGAAGGAAGGCAAGGGAGAAGAAGATGAAGGAAAGGGGAGGGATAGATCAATGGTAAGAAACACAGAAAGAAAAGAAGCAATAGGAAAACATGAGCCATCAGTGTCTTCCGGTTCCAGACCTTTAATAAATGTGAGTTTCTCTCTGTTTCTCTTGAAAACTTCCCAGAAGACAAAAATGAAAGCACCCCTTGTCTTCCCACCATGCCATACCACCAGCTGATTCCTTCCACAGAGATGGCCTTCCTTGTATTACCTATGTTCAACCCCCAAGGGAAAGACCAATCATTGTGAGTCACAGATGAACTATTAGATATAGAAGACACAATCCTAGACTTAAACATGAGTAAGGTCCTTCTAACCCAAACATCTGGTTAGAAGGTAGTTAAAAAACGAAAGTTTGGCAGAATGCATGCTGACAGCCATCATTTCTGCACACCGCCTCCTTGGTCTCAACTATACTTTCCACCAACTCAAACCTCAAAAAGAGGTTAAGCCTTTGTTAACCTGTAATAGTTGGTTACAGTCTTTACTACCGAAATGTGTTTACTAATTCTTTGATTCACCTAGTAGGTACTGAATGCTCATTTGTTTCCAGATTGTACTGAGGCATTGGAAAAAAAAGTAGCAGCTCAAGGCACTTCCTTCTTGTCTTCACTGAGCTCAAGTGGTAGGGTTTACCAGCACACATCAAAAATGGAATCCAAATATAGGTAGGGAACTTTGGAAAATCTACATGAACATGTAAAATTGAGAAAAGAACCCAAAATTCAAAAATCAAATAAATTTTAGACGCCTAAGTGGTAGCTGCTGGAAATGAACTAGGGAAGTTTTATAGCTAAATTTAATCATTGTATTTCCATGTCCAAAAATCTGGAGAGAACTTGCATTCAGTGAAACTTGGAAGGTATCGTTAACAGTAAATCACTCTCCAAGATGCACACTAAAGTTTAATATTTGTGCCTGGCTAAGGACAACTGTCAAAAACAAAGATGATACATGGACACCCAGATTATGTTTTCCAGTGCTCTTCTTTAGCTGATGGTGTTGGCTGATTCCAGAGCTGGGGCAGAGAATTAACCAGATAAGGCTGCACAATATTTTTATGCTACTCAGTCAGAAAGTGTTCCAGAAACCTATGGCCTGTCTAGGGCACGCTGTGTAGTCAAATTGCTTTACTCTGAGCAACAAAAAGCAATAATATATTATTAGATAAAACCTAAAATATAAAGTATATATTATCTTGCCAGAAAGATACAAGTAAACAATTGAATAAATTAAATAGAAGAAACAAATCTTCCATATAGTTTCATTCCAAATGATGTATGCATATACATCACCTATTACACAGTCCACTTTACATTCGGTATAGATGTTTATTTACTTGCGTTTATTATTGCTATTTCAGCATTTTCTGTGATACCCATTTATTTTAAAACTAGAGGAAAGCTAGGAGACATGAGTGAAAGTCAGATGGTAGCCAGCTTTCTATAACTATGGTGAAAAACCAGAGATCAACAACACAGAAAAGAGATGTAGTTGGCCTGGGGGATTTCAGTTCCTCCTCTACTGCTGCATGGTTTGGGGTCTGTGGTGATGTGGAATATCATGTGGGGAGTTTGTGATGGAGAAAAGCAACTCAAGTCATGGGGAGTGGGAAGCAAGGTGAGAAGGAATACAGGCCAGGGTCCCAATATCCTCTTCATCTGCACGCCCCATCCCATCACTTCTTTCCACTAGCCTTTCCATTTCCACTTATAATGTGACCACTCTCTAATAGTGCCACAGCCTTCATTACATTTAAGATCTAAAACAAAACACTCAGCAAAGAAATTTGGGGAAACAGTTCTATTTGATTTTGCTATGACTCCATTATTATTTCTACAATAGAAGGAAGATGTATGTGGAAAATTTCTCCAAGAGTGCAAAATCCTTTCAAACTAAACTTCATTAATCTTCCCAGCAGTGTACGGGTAAGGGGCAAGCTCTGCTCTTTAGAGCAACTTCTTTGAGACTCAAGTTGATGAACTTGTTAGAGCTCTGTGGTGAAGCCCCTGCGGACTGCAAAGCCTCACAGAATCTGATGTCTGAACACTGGGCACCTTCCTTGGCTGCATCATTGGAAGCATCTCCACAAGTAAGGAAGACTACTTTCATCTGAATTCTGCACTGTGCATGTGCGACCCCTGCACATGCTTGGCGAGCCCTGCATGTTGAGAGAGGTCAGGTGAGCTACTCCCTGAAAGAATCAGCAGGACTCCAAGCCAGTGAGCTAGTAACTCTGGAGCTCCCTCCAGGAGTCTACTATCTAGAACTCTCTCCCCTTTGGTTGCCCTTTTATACCTGTTTCACAATTGAGCTAAACAAAATTGTGTGTGTGTGTGTGTGTGTGTGTGTATGTGTATATGTTCATTTGTGTTTTGAGACTAAGAATGTGGGCACACACATGTCATAGCATGTATGTGGAAGTCAGTGGACAACTTTTAGTTTGGCCTTTCCTCCTCACTTGAGGCAGAATCTCTCTCTGTGTCTCACTCTGCTGGTGTTCTTTGCTGAGCTTGCTACTCCAAGCTCCTGGGAAACTCTCGTCTAAGCCTTCCATCTCACCATTGGGATGCTGGGATTACAGAAGCCTGCCAAAGCTTCAGGCTTTTCCATGGGGTTTGGTGACGAGCAAACTCCTGCGTTTGGACTTGAGCAGGGAGGGCTTCATGCCCTGAGCCATCTCCCCAACCCAGGTTGTGCTTTCTGCATGTTGTCATCCATGTCTGAATTGGGCCCAACCTGTACAAACCCTCCCGTCAAACTTCATCATTCTAAACTCACCAGAAACTTCTACTTTCATGTAGTGTGTAAGGTGCCCAACCAGTCTGGTTTGGAAGAAATGGAGAAGTGTTCCTAGACTCAGAATTACAAAGCAGGGGAAGTCCAAACAAGCCTGTTCAACTTGGTCAAACAGCTGTATCCATGACTGACAGAATAAACCCCTCTCTGAGCTAAGACTACTCTGCTTTTTTATTTCCGTTACTGTGAATGAATACTGCATTGTATCTATTCACATCTTCCCTACTAGAGAATAATCTCAGAAGATAGCAACCCGTTTCATTTAGTTCTATAGCCCTAGGCAGGGTTCTTAAGAAGCTTGTTGTGGGTTTTTGGGTTTGTTTTGTTTTTTAAATACCAGTGTTCAGGTCTCCAGCCCCCAGAGATTCGTATTTAATTGATCCAAGGTGAGGCCTGGGCATGGGTTATTTTTTGAAGCTTAACCAAGTGACGCTAATGTGCAGTCTAGGTTGCTCACACCTGCTTGAGGGTAATGATTCTCAGCTGGGAGTAGTGTGTGCAGCAGATACACACATCACCCTAGGCCCAACTCCCCACACACTCCAATTTAATTCCTCTGCAATGGGGTCCAGGGAGATGTATCATTAACCATCAGGTGATTCTAATTCACAGCCATCGTTAACCACTGCTCAGATAGATGTGTAAAGAAAACCAAATGAATTTCCAAGGCATCCCACTGGTATTAACTCTTGCCAGGCCTGTTTGATTACATGATGATTGTTAACAGATTTTAATATCCAATAAAATCATTGCTCTGAATATATAACCAAGGTGATTATAAAAGCTGGCTTTCCTGAAAGCTTCTACAGGCTCCCCTTCACACCAACATTAACCCAGTCCAACCTCGGTGACCTCAGATCCTCCCTCAACGTTGATTCACTCAAGCCTTCTCAGAGCCTTTCTCCCAATTTCTGTCACTCATTCATTCCTGGTTTGATTTTCCTTCCTGACAACCATGTTCCACCAGAGCCGTCTGCCTTTCCAACTCCCTCCTGCTCTCCTCCTGATTGCTCCATGGTCAACACAGACCACAGAAGCATGGGGCTTCACTCTCTCCCTCTGAAACACGCTAAGCTAATCCCTAACTCAGAAGCTTTTCATTAGGCCTGAAAGGACTTCCTGAGTTCTTTTAGGTCACTGAGGTGTGAGCTCACATATCATTCCTAAAAGAGACCTGTTTCATCCTCCAGTCATTTCCTCACAGCCATCCATGCCTGTCTTTCATGATTTTAACACATAATTGATCATTTTTAAAAGCATTCTGTTCTTTTATTTGCCTTTAATTTTGTGTGTGACTCCCACTTACAGAATGTGAATTTCAGAAGGAAAAATAATGGCCATCTTCTGCTCGGATGTATCATTGGCATAAATAACAGTGCCTGGTTAACATTTACTGAAATAAAATAACACAGAGCACAGACTATTTTGCTGACAGCAAAGCTCTCTAGCTTTCCCTCAGGAAAGAACCAGAAGAGCTATGTAAGGATGGCCATCTGGGTCATTTAGGACAGAAGCAAAAGTCCTTCATACCTCAGCAGCCCCTCTACTGCCACAAGTTCAATAATCAATGTCCCTAATGATGGTCTTGCATTATTAAGTGAAGGCAAATTCTTCTCCAGAGTCTGGGCAAGTGTGTTCCACTTCTGTTAGAAATATTTCTATTTAAACTATTTAAATCACCTTTTGGGGGAACCAGATGGATGCACTTTGGATATATGGAACATTTTATTAGAAAAGTTTATTATCTGAGGATTCCAGAAGACATAGACCTATGTATGTGTTTCTCAAAATAGTCCCCTAGTGTGTGGAGTATCTTCTGGCAGTGGGATTTACCTACTTTGTCCTTGGGAACCTCAGTGTGCACCTTTGTTTAGGTGGCTCCATACAAAAGGTCCCACAAGTTCTTTGGCCTTGAGAGGCTGATTGACTTAGGCAGCCCTCATTTTCCGCTGGGAGGAGACTGGGCCATCATTGCCCTCTCTCATACCCTTTAAGCTTGTGCTTTTGCCAGATAAGCTAAAGGGATAGCAATTCTCAAAGTCACTGGCATTTATTGAAAGCCAAAGAAATTAGTGAGCTCTGACATTTATAGGTCTTAAACATTAAAGAAGTTAAAAGTAGTTGGAGCAAGGTTCAAGTCTTAAATGTAATGCCATAGGAGTCGCTGCTAATTCTCCAATAATTACTCTGTTTATTATTTCAACAGCTAGATTTACAGTTCCACTTCAGCCCTAACTTTAACAACATGGTTTCTCACCTTCCAAACTTTTCAATTTCACAGTGACCTAAATTGTCTCTGACGAGGCATTCCTTAATGGTCTACAATACAGAGTGTTTGCTCTATGTCAAGATTTGCTATGTGGCTTCACCTATGTTAATTCATTTAATTTCACAGTCACCCAGTAAGGTAGGTGCTAGTATGAAATCCATTTTATAAGTGAGGATTCAGAAATTTAGAAATTACTCAAGACTATAGAGCCAATGGGGTGGCAGAGTCATGACATAACACTCTATCATTAAACAAGCCATTCTGCAACACAGTTTTCCAATAAAATGAGTTTGAGTTGAGGAAAATACAATAGACTTAATTATTAATCATGAAGGATGGAGGTGATAAAGGTCTGAGTTGGGACAAGGTAGAGAGCAGAAAATCTCTCCTTGCTCTGGGTTACCTCCTTCTTTTCACTTCCCTTAAACTCAATAGCATCCCTTGAGTGAAAGTAACAGGTTCTCAAGTCTATGTATGAGCTGCTTTAGAACTGTTCAATTTCACTGTGATATTTGCTATTCTAAGAAGTCAGGTGGTCTACGAGGCAAGAGCACTGGGTGATAATCTTGCCAAAACCATTGCTTAGTATGATCCCTGGGACACATTTTTATTTAACTTTGCTCAGCTATCTTTGGTCATGGTCTTTATTAATATGTATTATGTCTGGCTATATTTCTTTTAAAATTATAGAAACTTTGAATAGTATGCATATATATGCACACATATAACTATACACATCTGTGTACATGTGAGTATAACATAGCATGCATATTTATATGTATAATTATATATAATTATATATTTATAACATATATGTATATTAATGTGCACAGTTATTGCCTTCCACTATTAAGGAAAGCAGTGGAAGTTAACCTTCAAGCGAACATAAAAGGAGAGCAGAGTTTAGCTGTACAGATCAAAGTACACAAAACCTGTCATGCAAGCTGGATTTCTAAACAAAATCAAGCCTATAACAAGGGCCATAGGATCTTCCCTGAAAGAAACCACTTTTCCAGACAGGTCTGAGCCTGAAATCCGATGCCAGAGCAGATAGGAGCAGCCTCTTTTCACCTCTTCTGAGGGAGATGCGGGGCTCAGTCGGGTATGGGTGAATGAAAAAACTCTTTTGGCTTTTCAGTGAATACAGAATAAATGTCACTTTCTTTGGAAATGACCTTTCTGCTATTCTCATCTTTGTATATAAAGTTGCAGTGTGAAAGAATCCAGGCCTGTGAATTTCATTTCTGAAGCTACAACAGATTCATCCCATAGACATTTTCAAGATGGATGGACTGAAAAGTATCAGAGTCAGAGATGAGAGTCGATTTCTTCAGTGATCTGGAAAGAATCAACACCATTAGATTCTCATGCAGGGTAATTTGGTGAGGTTTTAGAGTCTTATCAGGTGAATACTTGGATCCAGAGATGCTAGTGCATTTCTTAAGAATTTGTCCGGAACTGGTTGGTTTTTATCAGCTAAAGGAAATTGATGACATGTATCTTCCTATCCATAAAACTCAGTGGCTCAAATGAACTCTTGGATTTAGGGTTGGGCACATTCATGCTTACGTAAATGTAAAACAAGTGTATATTTGGCTGGAAAAATACTGCAGATAAACACCCAGGTTTATAACACATAGGCCTTAAACAGCTAGCTGGTGTAGGAGGGGGATACAGGAGTTTGTACAATTGCAAACATGTGGCATTTTTTTTTCAGGACTAATAATGCTAATGCCAACAGCAATCAAGCTTTTAAAATATCTCAGCTCTCCTGCAAACGGATGACTATTATTATCGCAAATGGTTGTGCACCTAAGAACAAATGCAGTTTATAGTTCAGTGTAATTCAACAGCTGCGTTTCGTCACCAGCTCTCCAAAGTAGTGTCATCTGTCAAAGGACTACTCCAGGTAATTTCAACTTGAAGACATAGCCCAGGTCTAATTAAACAACTGTAATCTTTTCCCATTCACTCTGTCCCACCCTCCACCCCAAACTGTCCTCTTCTGAGAATGATTTACTGTTTTAAATAACACTTTTAGGGAGGTATTCTCCAGAATTTTATCCAGAAATCTTACACTTTTCCTGTTAAACAGTGCCTGTTGTAGTCAGCCACACACCACTGGGATGAATCTTCAAACTAGGCACAGTTTTTGGGAGGAAAGTATTATTTCTAGCTATAGATACAGGGGAAGTTCCAGAATGCAAAAGAGGCTGCTCCCCTTTCACAGGTCCAAGCAGAGAGAGAAACCCATCACCTACACCACACACACAGAACATCAAATAGGCAGGAGGGACAAGGAGAGAATTTCTTCCCCTTTGTATAGCCGAAAGGTGGAGGTCTTGCAACCCTATCCCAGACTTAATGGCTTCCTTAGTCTCTGGAATTTCCTTCCTGCACTGCCCATAAAGGAAGGGATGTTTAATTCTAGCTCTCCTGAGCTTCCTTCTATCCTACCCCCTACTGAGAGGCAGCCTTCCTGTAAACATCCTCAGAGACCCACCCAAGATTACTTGAAAGGTCAAGTTGACATCAAAACTTAACCATCACAGTGCCTAAGAAGACATTTGGCTTTTATAAGCAAAAAACTAACAAACAAAAAAAATGGGACACACACACACACACACACACACACACACACACACACACACACACATGCATGCACGCACGAGCACTAGCAGACATGCACGCAGGCACACACACACAGATACAAAGAGTAAATGGACTGAAACTCACTGAAAGGAGTAACTGGGTCTTGTTCACTAAACTGGGGCTGTTTCAGCCTTAGCCCAGTGCTGAAGACAACAGTAAAGTTATTAAATAAAGTAATAAATCAATGCCATTAACCTAAAATCCATTAATGTAAGCTTTATGTTAACTCCTGCAGGTCTCAAGCTTAGGTTTTGATCTTCACCCTTTTGTGATGAAAAGCCAGTTATTATTTATTTTATATCTAATACCTTGAGAGTTTGGAGACTGGGTTGTAAAGGATAGGCTATGCTCTATAGTACTATTTTAAATGCAGTATTGATATACAAATAATTATTATGCTAATTTCACAGCATCTTGATCTACTCATTAACACAGATACAAAGAATCAGCATGGTGTGATGGAAAAGCACTAAAAGGGTAATTAGGAGCCCTGGGCTCTGGTCCCTGATCCAGCACTCATTAGCAGTGTCACCTTGGACAAGTCACTTAACCCCTGGGAGCCTGTGATCTCACGTGTAAAGTGAAGAGCTTGAACTAGGACACCAGGAGGGCCATGGCTCCTCAACATTTCAAACTCCATGGTCTTCCTGGACAACTGTGCGTCAGCCACATTGTCCTTTAATTGCTTGTATCCAGGACTCTCTCTGATCTCAGGACTGTATGTTGTACCTCATGTTTCCAAGTCTGAGATGCTTTTTCCTGCTCTTTGCTACACATCCTGCCAGTAATTAGCAACTCTGGTTTTTTTTCAAGAGAGTGGTTCTTGGACAAAACCTTTTTCAGGTTTCCGTGCCAAGTTCTAGGATGATCTTGCATAGCTGTGCTCCTTTTCTTCATAGAAGTATTTTTATTTTGTCTATTGTCCCTTACTTCTACTGGGACAGCAGCTGGTTTTTCTTACTGTCAATTCTCCAGTACAATGCCTGTTGCAGCGAAGGGGCTCAATGAACAAGGAGTGACGGACGTAGTCAGTCACAGGTCGCTAGGATGAATCTCCAAACCAGGCACAGTTTGGGGAGGAAAGTATTTGTTGAAGCAACAGACCCAGGGGAAGTTAAGGAAGAAGACTGGCTCCCTTTTACAGAAGCAAGCAGAGAGAGAGAGAGAGAGAGAGAGAGAGAGAGAGAGAGAGAGAGAGAGAGAGAGAGCCCACCACCAGCACCTCAAGCAAGCAAGCACACTGTAACATTGTGATTCACAAAATGCAGAACTTCCAGCCTGGGGTTCTGGCTTTTCTTTTGCATATCTATCCCTAGTATTTTGCATCCAATTTAGAAAGGGCCAGTCCCCAGGAGGCTAGGCCAAAGTGACACTTTCTCCAGCCAGAAGCCTGGAGACAATTAACAATTTAATAAAAACAATTATAATAAATTCTATTGGGGGACCTTTATTCAAAAAGATCACAAGGAGTAAGCAGTTGAGACCAGTACAATACCCGTTGCAGGGAAGGGGCTCAATGAACAAGGCGTAAACAGTTGGGATCACACAGTTTGTCATGACACAATGCCAAACACATTGATTCATGTCTGCAAATGAAAGGGGGTAGGGTTAATTTGTATTAACCAGACTCTCTTTACTGCATAAATTCAAAAGCATTATAGTCTGTTGCCCTTTTAAAATCGTTCATTTCTTACACTACACAATTTGCAAGTTATTCTAAGTAGAAAGATTTTATGTTAGTACTAGTCTCTATGTCAAAATTGAAGCGACATAAATTGTAACGAAGATTTTAAAAAGTGTATGATATCATTTGGGTTCAATAGTTCCAACATGAGTTTGAAAGTATATCATTTTTTCTTCCATAAATACTGTTATTATTCTGTGCATAATTGTAGTCTTAAGGTTTTCCTATCACAATTCCTCCATATTTTCATATATATATATATATATATATATATATATATATATATATATATACATGTAGAGAGAGAGATGAAATCTTACTAAGTGTTCTGTCATTCATTCTGGCTTGATCTCAGGTTCCCTTTTGTTTTTCAAGCTTGCTATGTTCTCAGGTAGTTTTCCTTGGTTATTATCTCTGTTTTTTCCATTGGTAATGAATTTCTATCATGAAGCACAAAAATTTCACTTTTGCAGAAGTTCACTGTATGAATATATTTCATGCTATTAACTCTAGTCTCAAATCATATGTAACTAAGCACACGTGCCCGTGTCCTCTCTGTCATCCACCCATTCTTTTTTTTCCCCAGGGAGAAGAAGAGACTGTGATTCATAGTAAATCCAGCATTAGGAGAATTGTCCCTGTCACCTTTGCTGATTGCTGTGGACTTGAAGGATGACTTGTAATAACATGTAACAGTCAGGTGTTAAGATTGACAGTTTAGTATCCCAAGGGAGACAAATGATGCATCAGATGGAAATATTACTTTGAGAAGTATGGCTAAACAGGTCCAGACAAAAAAATCTACTTCCCAGCTTTCATTCATGAGCCCTTGGCTAGAGATCTGCAAACTGTTTTCATGAATTTTCCACACATTAGCAGTTTTTTTTACCCACTGTCACGAAAGAGCTTACAATTTGTGTAAACCTCTCAGACAAGAAGGTATTCATTGCAATTATTTTAAATTTCCTAAAACTCAAGATGCTGGCACCATGGGCTTCATATTCCAAATCTCCTTTCCATTTGAGTTTGTGGCTGGTGATTGTTACATTCCATTCCTGGGAAGGCAGATTTGAAGCCATGGTGATCCGGGAGATAATTCTACCTGACTTGCTTTTCCTTTGGCTTGAACTTTATGGCTTGTTTCATTAATAACCTTTGATAAGTCAATTAGTCTTCTATTTGTTGGAGCCTCAGTTGGTAGATGAATTAGCATGTTAGTCCTTTAGGAAGATACCTATCACTTGGCTTTATTTGAATACATAACCACCCCCAAAGTGTGAGTCAGACACAATCTTGGTTTATCTTTTCAGTGCCTGGTGACTTTGCATTCAGCAGTCACTCAGCTGGGGCTTGGTAACCTAGGATAGTCTCATTAACCCACCTGGTACACACAGGTATGCTGGCCTAGAACAGGAAGAGGTATGGTCCATGGACATGCCTACCTTTATTCTGGACTGGTATACCCCCATGCTCACTGTAGAGCAGGATTGAGTAGTATTGACAGAGATCAGAAGGCCTTCAAAAACTAAAATATTGATCATACCTTGTACTAAGTACTTTGCTGGTCTCTATTTTAGGAAATTTCACCTGGGACAACTTTTTTATGTTCTGTATCAGACAGAGGAAGAAAACCTCTGCTTGTATCACATTCATTAAAAGCTTGTTACATTGACAGCCTAAGCCCAAGACCTCTCAGTGGGAGAAGCTGCAACTTGCCTAGCCTAGTGAGGAGTACCTAGGGATGTCAAGAATGCACTGTCATTTTCACAATCTATCAATCTACCCTGACATTCTTGAAAGTATAATTGTGCCACTAATTCCTTTGCATCGTAAATCAAATTTTTGGACTAGTAAATCTTGTGTTGTTGTTTTCTATTCAGATTTCACTGAGTCTTCTGACTTTTACTGGGTGGTCTCTTCCTTTTCAGCTCGCCTATGTGTGAGTATTCCAATTGCAAATCAGAACAAGTGAACTTGAAGCTTTACTGCTAATGTTCCTCTATGCCCAGGTAAGGGAAAGGAAAGGTTTCTATGTATTCCCTTAGAGCTGTGACGATGATGTAGAATGGAGAAAAAGAAGAGTCACCCTAGAAGAAAGAGGAGATTGAAAAAAAAAAACAAATTTTATTATAAAGAGCAGCAGACAACAGAGGCTCATGGGAACTAGCTGCCTTCTGATTCATTGTGCAGTTGATCTTCCATTGCCTTCAAGCAAGGCGGGTTCTTCCCAGCATGACTACCATGTTGATTACTGCAGTCCGACTCACGTTGACTACTTCATTTTGGAATGATGCTTCTTTTGTTTAAGGCTCTATTAAATTAATTCACGTGTAAAGTTACCCATTCAGGGTGCCACTGGGACACTAAAAGTTTTTAGGAAACTTTAGGGTCCATAACTTATTAAAGGAAGTCTTTTGATTCTGAATAAGAAGAGACTAACTAGAATGTACAGGAAATCTACCACTAATCTGAGGTAGTCCATATTATGCTTTGGGTTGCTGTAGGTGTAGTCCATTGGTAATAGTGACTTTATCTCTCTTACCTTGTTTGCCTAAAATTTTAAATGCTTATCTTTGTGAGCATTGCAATTTTTAAAACCATACTTGACAGCCTTTTCAAAAGCTCTGGGGCAGTTCAAAATTGCATTTGAAACTCACTTTCCAAGAAGCTGTTAACAGCCATCATGGTAACACCATGCTCTGAGTGGGCATTAGTCATGTTATGGATCAGACAAGAAGAAGACATTTTATCAAAATCATTTTCGCTATTCGTATTTAGATTATTTCTTGCTGTTCCTACTTTTACTTGTTAAAATCTTTCTGGTTGACTTTTTTAAATGTGCAAAATTGAAATGCAGAAGGAAAATTCCTGTCAATGTTGAAAAAAAGATACTTAAGAACCATTCAAATCAAATTTATATTTCAGTCATTTGATTTGCCCCAAATGGAGAAAAAATAAAAATAGCCTAATCAACAGAAGAGCTTTTTCTCAGCGGTTCATAATTCTCTTTAAGTGAAGATGCAAGAAAAACATTCTCTTTGGGCTACACAACAGAGAGAAGAAAGTCCCTGACAACATATTAAAGTCACAGGGGAGAGATGGGCAGAGGAGACATAGTCAGAGTGGACAGAAGCATTGTCTTCAAGAATCCTAGTCAGGAAGCTCCATTTGAATAGCTGCTTAATGTCAGCAGGGGAAGCATTCCCAGACCTCCCAGACAGCCTATGCCTGCACCCAGGGAGGAGGATCTGCTATTCACATAATGGTTGTTTTTGGAAAACTGGATATCCAAGGGAGAAGAATGTAGGGTTGGGAGCAGAACAACCTTCTCCAGGGTGAAATAAAACAATACCCACACATTCAAGTCAGTGATTTTAAAAGTTTTTTTTTTAATAGCCCATAGTAAAACCTCATAAATTTGTATCCTATTATCTTCCTGTACTCATGGTGGCATCCTGGGAAATTTTTATTGTCCTTTAGTAATGAAAGAACTCTGGGAAAGCAATGTGACAGTTGACGTATGTCTGGCAGAAGTTCATTTTTATAGGGTTTTATGTTGGTCATGAGCCATGGTGGGGAGAATTGCCAGAGACATTGCCCCTCTCAGCAACAACATACAAAGCGGGAAAAGGGTGGGGGGGTGTCTACCTTTTGTGCAATACACAACTCCCTACGCCATGGACTGATCCAGTATGCCCACCAAGGAGGGCCCCAGTGGGTTGGGGTCAGTGAAATGGGGGTACCATCACAAGATTTGCTCATACAATTTATCTAATTATTGACAATCAAAATTAAAAAAAAAAAACCTTCTCTTCTTTTTCCATATAGCAGAATAGGAAACTCTTGGTCAGGGGACTTTTCTCCTCTTCCTGTCAAAAGACTGGTTTAAATTGAGGTTTTAGTTCAGGGATTTCCTCAAGAGTGACCTTGACAACTGCTTTCTTCTTCCAAGATTATATATATATATATATATATATATATATATATATATATGGGGGGGTTTCAAGGTAGAATATCTCTGTAGCCCAAGCTGATCTGACATTTACTACATAGTCTCAGGGTGGCCTTGAACTCTCAGCAATTCTCCTACCTCTGCCTCCTGAGTGCTGGGACTACAGGTATGTACCCCCACACCTGGATCTTCCAATATATAGATCACCTTGCTGCTTGCTTAGTATGTTTCTCCATGAAAGCAGGAGTTCATGAAAGAAGACTTACTCAGGGTGGTTTAACATTGCAATCTGATTTATCAGAACAGCACCTGGTGGTAGCTGCTGAAGAAATGCTCATCCATGCCCAGGTGTGTTGGCTAGTGTGAGTGGGCATGACTGCATGGTGACAGGTAGTGAGACAAGACAATCCCAAGAGGACAACGGGGCTTCTGGGTGCATGCATTGAACCAGCAAGTCAAGGAGTGTGTGGAACCATGCAAAAATTGAGTGAAGTGGAGAATGTAGGGGAAAGGGCATGCAGAGTCCTAAAAGTCTGAGCAAGTAGTTTAGAATGTTTCCTAAACATTGAGTATCTTTATGACTTTTTAAAACATTCCATTATTGAGGATATTGTGTGGGTTTCATTTTCATTTACACCTATCAGTTTTGTAATATAGCTCATTTTTTATCAAGCTGACATTAGTCACTGTGACTTCAAGCAACTAAGTGTCTCAAAATCTCAGAGTTAATAAGTAGTGCTACAATATGGAGGTTGAAAGTCCCTCCCCCAAATCTGTGAATTAAAGGATTGGTCTTCCAAGTAGTGGTACTGCTTGGAAGTTGTGGTACCATTGGAAGTTGGGCTCCATTGAGGAGGTCTTTAGGTCCCTGGGAGCATGCCTTCTAAAGGAATTGTGGGAACTCAGCTACTTTCTCTTCCTCTTTGGCTTCCTACCATGAAATGAGAAATTTTCTCATTACAAGTTCCTGCCATCACCTAAGACCCGAAACTTAAGGGCCAATCAATTAAGGAATAGGAACACCAAAACTGTGAGCCAAAAGAAAGCATTCTCTCTTTATAAAATGATTACCTTGAGTATTTGTTACAGTAACAAAATGTTGGCAACAATGGTACTATGAGAAGATTATCATCCAATCC
>PVHP010012932.1:31310-42037 GCA_004024765.1 Zapus hudsonius
CTTTAATCCCAGCACTCGGGAGGCAGAGGTAGGAGGATTGTCGTGAGTTCAAGGCCAACCTGAGACTACAGAGTGAATTCCAGGTCAGCCTGGGCTAGAGCGAGACCCTACCTCGAAAAACCAAAAAAAAAAAAAAAAAAAAAAAAAAAAAAAAAAAAAAAAAAAAAAAAAAAAAAAAAAAAAAAAAAAAAAAAAAAAAAAAAAAAAAAAAAAAAAACAATCCAAAACTCTTCTCTTCCAAACTCTTGCCAAGAAACTATAGAGCAGAAACACTTTTCACACCATTTATATTTAATAATTGCCATGTGAAATATAAACTGTTTTAAAGTTATACATTAAATTGGATTTCCCAAGAAACTCTGCTTCACGATACTCTAGTTGGTGTAGTTTGAGTAATTGCTTACACTTGAAAGCAATAAGACTGTGTAATCTATGCAAAAGCTATTATTTCTGGATAGTATTTAAACATTGTAATTTTTCACTAAGTCAGCCCTCCCTCCAATCAGCAATGATCGGTTCTTTGCAGTTGTACAGCTCCATGGAGGACTCTTGAAGCCCCGAGCTTCTAAAACCAGCCCTGCTTATTACAAAGGAATTTCACCTTCACACTTTCAAATTGGAACAAACAGGGATACACATGGTTAGATGTTTGAAACTAGGTGCAATCATTTTTCTTTTTCTGTTCAAAATAAATTTTCTGAGACAACTTTAGGGAGTCCCCTCCAGCTTTTTGTCTTCCCTAGAAAAATAATTGACAAAGCCTGGTCACTTTTCCTGCCGTAATTAGGAGCTCTCTGCTCCATCTTCCCCAAAGGAAAACACTTTTCCACAATTTCTTCTCTGCCATTGTTTCTGCGTGAAGTTCAGCTATTCTGCATGGAAAAGCATGTGGGTATGGCTTCATAACCATTAACCCAGAGCAAACCTCTCCCTCTGACACCAAGTGCCTCCCATCTCCCCAGAGTGAGAATGTGCTCAGCAACACCTGCTAACAACAGCAAGGAGACATGTGCCTCCTGGAGGGAAAACCCCACCTAGTTTTTGATCTAACGTGGCAGCCAGAAAGGAGACTTGCCATGGGGTCAGAAGCATTGCTCTTCTAGAATTGCCAGACACTACCCCACACATACTGTGTGAGCCTGTGAGACAGAGAAAAATGGGAGCTGACAGGAGCTGGGTGAGGTGGCGGCTGAAGACTTCAGATGGCAGATGGGAAGCTGTCCCTGTCCCTCTGAAGTGTGAACTGGAAGAGAGACTTGCCTCATTTAAAATTCTCCTTAGAGAAAGAAGCAAAGGATTACTGAGTCACTCCTTTCCAAATGCTTGTTTCTCTGGACTGAATGCAGACATAACTTTGGAATGTTGAATAACCTGCTGCTCATTTTGAGTATGGACTCTAAGCATGGTTATTGCTTTGGCCCAATGTCCTCAGTGTCCTTTTGCAGATGGAAAATCAGATGATCTGTCAAGAACAAACCATGCCAGGTGTAGAGTCCCAAAGTCCTGGACACAGCCTAACGAAACCAAGTGCTCAGTGAACAAGGGGCTTTAAGCAGACCTTGATATCAGATGTCACCATGAATGAATGGCTTCAATATCAACTTTATCAGGCAAATACACCTCAGGCATTCTCAGCTGAAAATGCTGGTCTCTGATGGTTTCTCTTCTGGTTACCCATCCCAATGCACAAGCCAGAATTTAAAAAAAATCACTTAATAAATTATCTCAGAATAACTTGTTTTTCAGGTGATTAGAACCACTTGAACTTTAAGCTTCCATCTAAAAATACTTGAGACATGAAAATAATAGCCTGGTCATATCTGTCCATCACATTTGTCAAGTGGATTTTTTTTAAGTGAAAGTCAATATGGTAGAACAGCAAATCACCAGTGCGGGAGTGTCTAACACTTTGGAAGGAGAAACTGATAGGCAGTCAAAGTCATTACACAGTAGATGAGTTTAAGTGTCAAGTTTGAAGATTCCATTTGAGAAACACAGGACCCCATTCCTGTTTTAATTGGCAAATGACTTCTACCTTCATATATAGCCACTTCAAGACTCCTGTGAAAGTTTCTAAACAAAGAACTGAAACATCGAATCTCACAATATTTCCAAAATTTAAAACTAAAGCTAACTTACTGCTAGATTCTTGGAAGAATTCTCGCTACCAATAACATTGATGAGAATACAACCCATACTATATAAAATCTGAAATGCAAAAATAAATACATACAAGTTGACAAATATTTATTTCAAGGATACATGGATAGTCAAAAATTTCAGAACAGTTGCCTAAAGGAGAAAAGGACCAAATAAACATCCAGAAAAAGAAAGAAACAAACAAAAAACTGAATACTGGGGAAAATAGAAATAAGAAAAGCCTTAAAAGTGTAAAACATAACTGGAAAAAACTTGATTTTGTAACAATAAGTACACGCTGATGCTAATATAAAATAGCTGACACACGAATAAGCCTTCCTGTAGATGGAGGGTTTGGAAAACCAGTAGAAAGGAAACAAGAAGATGTAGAAACAAAGGACCACAAGTGCGGTAAAGATGGCCATTCCCGGAAGGCAGAGTGCCCCCTGGGTGCTACTCTCCTGTCTGTTTATATGTGTGATGTCAGGGACTCGTTGGAGAAGCTCCATCTCAACTCAAAGCAAGTCAAATGTAAACCTGCCTGAATTCTGAGCAATGACTAGTATTTTGCCTTCCATCTCCAGATCTACAACAGTGATTTAATTAGTGCCCAGAAAAAAATCGTTCACCTCATTAGTTGACAGGTGAGTTAAACAGGGAGGCTCCCCTGGAAGAATATCCTGGAAATGCAAGTAGTTCAAAGGCAGAAGATTCCAGAACAAAGAATGAGGAAGTAACAAAGGGAATCGAATGAAAGTGGCCAACCAGGGTACATTGACAATGGGCTTGGGCTGTGAATTCTGAGACCCTTCAGACCTCTAGGACAGTGCTTATCATGAATCTCAGAGTTGCAAAAAATGAGAAGCTAAGAAGCTTGGCTTCTCATTCCATCCATTCTGTATAAGTGGGCCAGAGAGTGTCTTTCAAAAACATCATTAAATAAATAAAACCAGAACAACAACATGACATCAATTTAAAAAAAAAAAGAACAACAGTATGATATCATGAAGGCGGGTTTACATAAAAGAAAATTCTGCTGAGGAGTTTTAAGAAGAGACTCATCTCTGAAAAATTTATTTTTTTTATATTTTATTTATTTATGAGAGAGAGAATGAATGCAGCACCAGGGTCTTTAGCCCCTGCAAATGAACTCCAGATGCATCTGCCACCTTGTGCATCTGGCTTTATGTGGGTACTGGGGAATCAAACTAGAGTCTTTAGGCATAGCAGGAAAGCACCTTAACCTCTGAGCTATCTATGCGGCGCTGAAACATTTATTTTAATAGCCAGAGAAATGTTTAGGAAAATGCTTTATGTTCTCAGAAAGACACAAACAGTAAAACCATGGATTAACCAAAGGGAAGAACGGCAGAAGGAAATGAACTGTGGCAATAAGACCAAGGAAATAAAAAGCAGAAGAGAGGAACCACAGGAAATGTGTAGGAAGAAGAAAGAATGAGTTCTTGAGCCAAATTTTAAGTAGGAATGGGGAAACAGTACTATCGATAGAATAACAAACAGAATCAGTGACACAGAAGAAAATCGGAAGATCTTGGAGAATGCCTGAAGCAAGGACAAATAATAAAATTTAGTAAACAGACAGACCTGAAGTTGTAGTGAGCTATCAGTGCTCCTCGCTCGCCTCCTCCAGCCTTATTTAGCAAGGGGGTTAATCATGTCCTGCAATACTTTCATATACAAGATACAGTAAGAATAAATTAATAAAAGATTAACCCCAGCAAGTGTCTACAGTTGCTAGACCCTGGCTAAGTGTCAACAATGTGTCAATGGCTGGATGTGTGCTAACTTGTTTAATATGGCGTCATCCAGCATGTGGACAAGGGCAAATGAAGCCAGCATAAGGTGAGTGAGATTCAGGGCCGCAAGAAGAGCACAGCTGGAATGAGAGAAGAAGGCCACAGAAGGGAGAGGCCTGTCTTGCTTTGCTTTATTTTTGCCACTTTCTTCCTTCCTGTTATTCCACCACCTCCTCTCCCTCTCAATGTCCTTTCTAACTCTGCCTCATGTCTGTTTGAAGCTACCCTTTCCATCAAGTCCCTGCTGTTGCTTCAACTATTAAAATGTAATTTGTTCTGCGATTATCTAAAGCAGTCTAAATAATTATAGAATGTAGACTAGGAAAACTATAAATTACTAATAGTGCTAAAGAAGTGTAGGAACTATCTAGAAAAGGACCCACTAGTCAAGACTTAAGGATATTCATTACTAAATTGAATATGAGTGGATGCAGTAGACATACGCTAGTGACCTGCCAGGAGTAGATCCTTTCAGAACTCCTGCCTTTGAGTGCCACAGAGCTCTGACTGACTTCTAGCCAAAAGAGCATGGTAAAAGTGTTACTCCACGATTATGGTTTATCCAATCAAACCACGCCTCAGCAGATGAGTGTCAGCATCTCTTTACTAACTTCAGAAGGCAAGCAGCTGCTGGGTGTCGAGAGGGCTGTGGGAGCAGGCATCTTCTAGGAACTGCAGGCAGCCTCCAGCCACCACACAGCAAAACCCACCAAGCACTCTGTCATACAGCTGCAAGAAAATGAATTCTGCCAACAACCTGAATGAGCTTGGAAGCAGATTCTTCCCGAGGCAAACATCCAGACAAGAATGCAGCCTGCTCAACCCTTGGACTGCAGCCTTGTGAGGCCCTGATATAGGATCCAGTCAAACTGTGCCCAGAATCCTGACCCACAGAAACTGTGGGCTAATAACTGTGTAGTGTTTTAATCTGCTAACTTGGAAATTTGTTATACAGCAATAGAATGTAATGCAGGGTTGAAAGGCTTATCAACTTTCTGGCACAACAGCAGAAAAGAATAAGCGTATTTACTCTGGCAAATATTGTGTATTACACCCTTGCAGAACTTTTAAAAATACAACTGTATAAAGTAATGCCTAGACAAACAAAACAAGAAAGAACAGAAACTGCTTATATAGTAACAACAACAGAAGACAAATAGATTTAAATTTCCTTTTATACTTGAAAACAGACACATGAATACTCAAGAGGAGAAGTTAAGAAACTATCAAATTTATATTTGTGTGTATGTTTCCACTTTTGGCTAGAATATATACATATGTGAACACATATGCATATGCACAGATTTATATACAATGAGAGATGCATTAAAGGAGGATATGGGACTGGGAGAAGGCGCAGCATTTAAGAGTCTTGTTGGTAAGTCTGAGTCATAGTTCAGTAACTCAGCACCATGGAAAGCTAGAAGCAAAACGACATATGCTGCATCTGTAACCCCAGCATGCTTAGAGTCATGGGAAAATAGCCTGATGCAGGCACAGCAGCAAAAAAAAAAAAAAAAAAGAAATGAGATCCTTTCTCAAGAAAAAAAGAACACAAAAAGTATAATTGTATATATACAATATATATGCTATATATACATACACACACATATATATACAGAGAGAGAGGTGCAATATATACATCTAGGTGTGTTTATGACCCAACTAAAAGATGAACAAAGTTAATAGTTCGATAATGAGGATGTTTTGCAATACAAATATTGTGATATTTCTTTTTTAATAGTCCACTAAGCAAAACACTCGCCTGCACACCTCAGAGCCTTACAAAGGAACATCAATTTATATGATAAATAGATTTGATTGAATTAGCCCCAATAATGAGCCTGCAGGCATGGGTAAGGTACAGATTGATGACGTTTCATAATATCATCTGGAAAAAGTCTAAATGAAAAGAATTTTTCTGGGAGTGATTATTTTTAGTCATAAGAACAACCTGTTGTATCAGTTTTTCATTGCTATCACCAAGTACCTCCTAAAAGCTACTTAGAGAAGGAACATTGGAGCATGGCTCACAGTTCCAGAGGATCCATTCCATGATGTTGGGAAATGCACGGCTGTAGGAGTGGAAGGCCAGATGGTCACACTGCGTTCACAATCAAGAAGTCGGGAGTGGTATCGGAGAGCTGCGGTAGGATGTGGACCCAGGAGCTACTGCTGATGTGTTCCCTTTCTCCATTTACTGTTGCAAGGAATAAAGGATGTCCACACACCACACATACACACACACACAAAAGAATTGAATAAGTGGAAAATGATGAAGGCTTATGCTCATTTGCTTCCTTGTTTTTTGTTTGTTTGGAATGGCACAGTCTACAGCAGTTAGGGTGAGTCCTCCCACCTCAATTATGAAAAAAAAACCTTCATAGATATTCTTAGATATTTAACTATTAGTACCTTTAATGAATAAAGTCAATTATTTAAATTGCACGTTTGTATCATCTGAATTTTAAAAGCCCAATAAATGTCATTACAACCTTGAATTGAAAACAAATCCCAGCCAGTCAAGGCCAGGAGGAATGTGAAGACTGGGGAAAAGATGACCAAAGGAAATTTGAATATATCTGGTAATAAAACAACTTTAATAGGGTGTGGGGGGTGTTTTATTTTGCAGTGCTAATTGTTCATGTATTCTTTAACAAACGGTATAATAAAAGCCTCCTCACTATCAAGAGTTGATATGAAAGGAGAAGCATGAGTCTTTCTTGAAGAAAGATAACCACGTAAATTCAAAGAAATAAATCTGTGGAAATCCCATGAACACAAGATTAATCTAATAAGAATGATGGATGACTCTCTCTTAAACATTATAAATACCTGTGAACATAATGTCCTCAGTCTTGTTCACAAGACTCTCTATGCTGACTTGTCCCCTTGTTTTGTGATAGTAGAAGCAGTCTTTACTTGCTCCCAAAGTTCACAGAGATAAGATTACTGTGCATAGTCATTTTAAATTTGCTTTAAATCTATTTCCATCTAACCACATGCCAGTATAGATGCACTGTAACAATGTTTTCAGTGGTTGTATATAATCACACACAATCAGAGCTATTAGGCAAATATTGAAGAAATAATAAAATGCCAGAATCTCACTGTTTTGTTGTCTCCTTTCCCACCTGGTAGAGGTTCCTCATTTTGACCATGAAAACTCTAGGTGACTTCTTATATTTGAGACAGCTAATTATTCTGGACCTCTCCTTTCCTCTGTGGCTTAATAAAGTGTTTCTTTAAAAACTAATTATAATGTTGAACTTTGTGTAGCCATATTCTTTTTCTACAGAAACATAGATTTTCTAAAAGGCGGTCTAAAGGCAAAGCAAGCTAACTAAAATATAGATAGGATGGTTTACACAATTGAGCCAGTAATATACTTCTACGAATTTATGCTTAGGAAATAATCAGAAATAGGCTCAAATATTATGTGCAATGGTATTTAACACAGCATTACTTATAACAAATTCAAATGCATTCAAAAAAGAAATTAAGGGTTTGGGTAAGATAATGGCAAATTATAGATAAACATCACAGTAATTTACAAAAGGAATGTATTCAGTGGCTCTCCTTTTTTAACTTTTCTAGTGAAAAAGGCAAATAAAATATGACTTAATTCCATTTTGTTTTACTTATAACAATTGTAAATATACACTGTAGAAAGCTTATAAAAGCAAAAACGCTAAAAAGGAAATATACCACCTCTGATCTACCTCACAGTGATATCTGTTACAGCCTACTCAGCTCTGTTTCTCTGTCTTCAACAAGAAGCATCATTTGCGTTCTCGTTTTACTTACTGTTTTACCAAAGAGAAGTTCTAGAGTCAGAACGCTTGGGTTCAAATCCTCAAAAGATCACATAGAAGTTATATGTTATTTTGATAAATAATTAAACCTTTCTATGTCTGAGGGTTCTCATCTAGAAAGTGGATATAAGGGCTTGAGAGATGGCTAAATTTCTTCCAAGACCTAATGGACCAAGTTTTTTTTCAAGTACCCCATAAACCCAGATGCATAAAGTGACTCATGCATCTGGAATTTGCTTGAAGTGCTCCCGTTCTTTCCTTACAAATAAATAAAATATTTTAAAAGTGGATGTAATATTTATTCACTCCAGAACCCTCATGCAAAGCAGTATTATGACAAATAATTGAAGCCTGATATGGTGGTGTTTGCCTGTAATACTAGACGTGGAGGTAGGAGGATCAGCAGTTCAAGGTGATCCTCAGGTACATAACAAGTTTGAGGCCATCTTGGGACATAGAAGACATTGTATCAAAAACCAAAAAAGGAACTTAGATGGAATACTAGCCATGTCAAAGGGCAGAAAAAATAATGGAAAAAAAAAACCCTGAAGAATACACTACACTACTAGCAAAAAGGGAAGGTATATTAAAAAAAAAAAAAAGATAGCCCAGAAGAGAAACAAGAGAGAGCTGGATCTTCCGGCAACCACACAACCACCAGCAGGGAACTGCTCCAGCAGGGCCCTTGGAAGAGCTCCCACACCTGGGCATGGCACAGGCAGAACCTAGCACCCGAAGCTCCTGCCATAAAGATAAAGAACTTCTGATCTACGTGTCTAAAGATACAGCAGATAATTAGAAAACCCAACTATGAATTTACTCAAGGTGCAAAAATCTCTACACTATAATTCAAGAAACACACACACACAAAATCAAGACCAATAGAAGTTTTCCAAGAATTATAAATCCATCAGAAATGACCTATAGTTGGACCGACTTAGATGAAATGCCTGACAAAGAATTTAAAAGAATGATTATTACTATGTTCAAAGAAATCAAAGAAGAAAACAAACTCCTGAAGGAGACCACAGGAAACCAATTTAATGAAATAAGGAGGTGGATACAAGCTATGATTAAGAAAATATAAATACTCAAGAAATACTAATCAGAAATATTAGAAATGAAAAACACAGTAAATTAGGCACAAAACTCTGTAAAATAAATCTCACCAATGGAATGCAATAAGAAGATTATATAAAGAGGAAGACAAGGTAGCAGAACAGTGCAACAAAGACAAAGACAAGCTAATAGGAAGGTATGAATGGGAATTTCAAGATATTTGAGACACTATGAGGAGATCAAACATAAGAATTCAGTATATAGTAGATGGAGAAGAATTTCACACTAAGGGCCAAAAGAAAGAGAGAAGACATACAAATACACTAAATAATAAAATTAGAGATAAAAAGGCACAGCTACAACAGATACCAATGAAACTGAAAATTACATACTTTGAGAACATATACTCCAACAAGTTTGAAGATCTGAAAGAAATGGATGATTTCCTCCATCTATATGACCTATCAAAACCAAATCAAGATGAGATAAATCATTTAAACAGAGTTATAACAGGCTCTGAGATCCAAGCAGTTATAAAAGTCTCCCAACTAAAAAACATCCAGGCCCAGATGGATTTCCTAGTGAATTCTACCAGATCTTAACTGAAGAGCTAACACAAATGCTTCTCAAACTTTTCTGTAAAATAGAAAAGGAAGAAATACTACCAAACTCCTATGGGGCCAGCATTACCCTGATATCAAAACCAGACAAAGACATAACACACACACATACACACAAAGGAAATTACAGATCAATCTCCCTAATAAACATATATGCAAAAGTTTTCAACAAAATACTGGCCAACAAAATACAAGAATACATCAAAAAGATTATTCATCCCAATGAAGTAAGGTTTATCCCCCTGATACAGGGATAGTTCAATATTCATAAATCAACAAATGTAATTCACTATATAAATGGACCAAAGGACTAAAGTCACATGATCATCTCAATAGATGCAGTAAGGCATTTGACATGGTAAAAGTCCTAGAAAAAGTGTGAATAGAAGGAACATATCATGACATAATAGAGCCATTTGTGACAAACTTGTAGCCATCGTTATACTAAATGGGAAAAACTTCAAGCATTTCCACCAGGGTGTCCACTGTCCCCCCTTTTATTTAACATAGTACTGGAAGTCTTAGCTATAGAAATTAGACCAGAGACACAAATTAAAGGGATACAAATTGGAAAGGAAGAGATCAAATTATCATTATTTGCAGATGATATGATTCTTTACATAAGGGACCCTATAGACTTTACGAGAAAACTGATTAGAGACGATAAACACATTTAGCAATATAGCAGGATACAAAATTGACACACAGAAATCTATAGCCTTCTTATATACTAACAACAACCAGGCTGAAGATGAAATCAGGAAAACACTCCCATTCACAATTGCATAAAATAAAAAATAAAATAAAATACAGTACCTTGGAATAAATCTAACCAAGGAAGTGAAGGTTCTTTCTAAAACACTAAAGAGAGAAATTGCAGAAGACACTAGGAAATGGAAATAAATCCCTTGTTGTTGGACTGGAAGAATCATTATGAAAATGTCAATCTTCTCAAAAGCAGTCATCACACAATGAAATCCCCATCAAATTTCCAATGTCATTCATCACCAAAATAGAAAAAAAATCCTAAATTTCATTTGGAAGCACAAAAACCTCAAATAGCTAAAATAATTTTAAGCACCAAAATAAGGCTTGCTATGGTATGACCATACTTGACTTTAAGTTATATTACAGAATCATAATAACAAAAACAGCATGGTACTGGCATAAAAAGAGCCACATAGATCAATATAACAGAATTGATGACCCCGATGCAGACCCAGATAATTACAGCATTCTGATTTTTGACAAAAATAATCATTAGAGAAAAGACAGCA